>CADWAF010005080.1:0-16168 GCA_902984215.1 Willaertia magna | reverse complement strand
ATGAAGAAGAAGAAGAAGTAGTAGAAGTAATAGAAGAGGAAGTAGCATGATGGTGATGTGGTTTATTATTATTAACGGAATGTAAAGTATTATTATTATTGTTAATAAATAAATTATTATTTTCTGTTAATCTTAAAATAGATAATCTTTCTTCTTCTTGTAATGATGGTGTCATTACTTTCGGAACGAAACTTGGAGATAGAATAATTACAGAGGCTTGAAACATTTTTTAATTTTGATGAGTTAAAACATTTTTTTCACAATGATGCTTGACAAATTTTACATTTTTGTGTTTTAAATGTTATATTCATTTATTTATCAATAATTAATTTACAATAGATTCAGTGTTGTTGTGTAAATGAACGATTAATGTCAATTAATTTCTCATTTATTTCATTTCCTCCCTCGTCTAGCATTTGTTGTAGACCCAAATTTACTCCTCCTCTATTCTTATTAAATTCTTGAAGGATTTCGCTGTAAAGTTTGAATTGTTGTGCAAGATTTTTTAAAGTGGTAGATCTGTCAGCTTGTAATAATGTTTTGTTTAATTGTTCCTTATTCCAATCGCAACAATAACATGGAGTGCCTGGTTGTTGTCTCCATGAATCAGACAATGATCCAGCATCAACTGGATCAAATCCAATCGAGACAACTAAATCAAAAACAATTGCTTTGGCTGTTTGATCATCTCCAGCAATTGGTAAGGCAACTCTTTCTTCACTATTTTGTGTAGCTTTAAATTCCAAGCTATACGTACTTATGGTATTGAAAACCTTAATGACAGGATGGCCAATCACTTGGGAGACATATTGACTATGTGTCATGGATTGATTATCTAACACTTCTACTGCCTCATCTCTGAATCCTGGATAGTAATTGCATGTGTCTATCACAACCAAATTCTTTGGAGCATTGTTAAACAAATTCTTTGGTAGTAATTTAATACTATTGAATGGAATGGTGACAATGACAATATCTTTGATAGTTTCTGTTACGTGAACAGCTTTAGCTCCTGTTTCTTTTTCGACTGCTTTCAACGTTTCTGGACCGCGTGAGTTTGCAATCACAACAGAATGTCCTTGTTTTACTAAATGTTTGGCCAAAACTGAACCAATATGTCCTGCACCAATTATACCAATGTTGTACTTGCTCATGTTTCTTTTTTTCTTTGATTATACTATTGACACACAAACACAAAATATTTAAAAGCTATAATTATTCATCCTCAATCAATGTTTAATGCATCCTCACCTAGAATTTTTAAAAATTTCTTCAATAGAAAAACTACACAAGGACGTATAAATATAGTGGATTGTGGTGCTTTAGAAAAATAGAATGTTTATTTTAATTATATTTTTCTAATAATTGTTGAAAGATTAGCTTGTTATTTTCATCATTACTTAATTGTTTTACAATTTCATCTTGTTTATTGTTTTGTTTTAATAAATTAATTAAATCTTTTAATGTTAATTCATCATTTATTTTATAACTATAACTAAATATTGTAATAATTAATCTATTTTTTGCATTTTCATTTATTTTATCATTTTCAATTAATAAAAATTGTAATAATAAATTTTGTTTCAATAATTTATTTAATTCTAATAAATGTTGGATAAATTGTTCCTTATTTAAAACTGGTTTAATTTTTGAATTATTTGTTAAAATAAAATAACAACAAGTATAAAATTCATTACCAAAAATAATTGAACCTTCCTTAATAATATTTACTAAAGATTTATAAAGTAATTCTTCTTTATGAAATTGTGTCATTGTAATAAACACTCTAATAATTGTATTAAAACATTTTAAAATTCTTTCTGATTGATTTCTTTTCTTTAAATTATAGTTTAAAAAAGTATTACAATTTTTAATTAATTGAATTGAATTTTTCTCTAAACTTGATAGATTAGATGGAAATTCTAATTCTTGAAGAATAATATATTGTTGTTTTTGTGTAGTATATTCTACTTTAATTAATTCATAACGTTGTTGGAATAATAATTCTTTTACTTTAGCTTGATAAGATAATTTATCGGTATTTAATATTTTTTTATTTAATGGAGATAATCTAATGGCATGATATTTCCAACATAAAGAATTTTCATCATTCTTTAATATAGATCCATACCATTGTTTATTTACTAAACTACCATTTAATAAATCATTTACTTTGGGAAGAAAAGAAGCAATCTTAACTATAATTTCAGTTGAAAATTGACTCATTTTTTTAAAAATTTACTTTTTAAAATTTTATAAACTTCAATGCATTTTGAATGATAAAAACAAACAATCCTTTAATAATTTAAATTAATAATAAAGAAATAATTAAAATAAGAAATTTCTATTAACAAGATAAATTCCTCTTTTATTAGGAATTTACTTTAAAAAAAAATAAAAAATTGAATTTTAATAAAAAATGAGTGAAGAAGAAATTTCTGCAATTATTCAATCAACAACGAATAATAACGAACCGCACACAGCCGCAACAACATTACCAACCCTGGAAGAAGAAGATAATGAAGAACATCAAACAGCGATTGATGATGATGATACAAATAGTGTGGTAGCAGATTTATTACAACTATCCGCATCAGCTATAGTAACTGGTAATGATAGTAGTACGGAAGATGATATACCAATACCATTAGATATAATTTCATATAACCACTGTATTTTTTGGTCTGATATTGAAGAAGTTTGTCAAAGAGAAAATAAAAAAGTATTTGATGAAATAACTAATGCCACATTAAAATCTAAAAATATTAAATTAATAGAAGAAGGTTCAATAAAAAGTAATATGGTAAAAGAAAATAATAGAATGGATACTCAATTTGTTAGACAAGTATTAGGCTATATTTTACAGTTAGATGCTCAACAAAAAAATAAGAAGAAAAAGGGCGGGAAATCGAAACGGGATATTTTAAATGAAAAGGCTAGAATTTTATTAGAAATTACGGAGGGTGTTGTTGATATTTTCTTTAAGAAGAATGAAACTACTTTACAACAAGGCTTTGTTGGTCAATCAGGAATAAATGGTTCTGTAGGTGGTAGTTCAGGTAATATGGTGTTTCAACCTTTATTTCAACCTTTTCAACCTTTACAAGAAAATAATAGTAGCCAGGCAAGTAATGGAAATGGTTCCGATTTTGATGAACTATTCGGTTCTTGTTTAAATAATGGTTCTCCAACTAATGTACAAACAAATGAAAGGGTTGTAGAATTAGAGAAAGAATTAGAAGTAGTTTGGAAAAAATCAAATGTGATGAGTTATATTAAAGTACCAACAACTGAAGATAGTATAGTGAATGCCGAGAATGATATTACATTAGATAAAAACGATCAAATTTATAAATTAATTGTGGATAACGTAGATATTGGATTTGGATTAATATTTGTTTTAAAAAATTTATTATTACTATCATTAAGAAATAGAGGTAGGAATGAAGATGTTAAAAGTTTTTGCACAGATGCAAAGGAGGAAGGACCTTTAGCAGAGATTTTACTTTCAGAATTAATTGAAGACAAGAAACAAAAAATTTCTAAAGAAGATTCAATTACTGCTGATATTACATCTTTTGGGGAAATGAATAAAAAAGAAGAACACTTCTTACAACGATGTTTTGAACATTTAGCGAATATTAAAGGTAAAGAAGGGAAAGATACAGAAGCAAAGAAATTTGTTTTACTTTTATCACGTTTATTAGAACAATTTGAAGATATTGAGAAACAACCAAACATACATCGAACGATGACTATTGTTAGAAATTCAATGAATTGCGTTGCTCCACAAAATATTGGAGGTATTATAGGTTATGCTGTAAAGATGGTATCCATACCATGTCATGTAGTTAATACTATGGAACACTCACATTTTAGCAGTGGATATGATGCTGATATATTGGCAGATAATGACCAATTTGTTCAACCTTTTGACAGTGAATATTTACATTTAGTTTTACAATTAATTTCATATGCAACATTGTCACATCAAAATCAAAAGGATAACGTAATACATGCTAATCATTTATTATCTAAGATTTATCCTTACATTTTAAATAATCCTAACGATAAACAGTTAGTTGTTAACTTTTTAAGATGTGTAGCGTGGATTCCACCTGTGACACCTAAAGAAGAGACTTCATACTATTATTCTTATACAACAACAACAGTTTTAAGACAAATGGATGATATTGAAAATGAAGATTTAGAATTACAAGAACAGAGAAAGATATTAATGGAATATTTACAACAATTAGATCCTCATTTGCATGCATACCTTAGACAAATCCATAATAGTTTAAGAGGACTGTTCCAAATTACTTTAAAGAGTAGTGCTGGAGTAAATGGTTATAAAAAGTTCGTTCAATTAATACTTTCAACAAAGAACTATTTTATGTTAGAAAAGAAAGAAGATGATTGGAAATTACTAATTGAATATATTACTAATAAGTATAGAAGATTAAGATCATTTTGTAGAATGCTAAAAGATTCTGCTCTGAAAATTGATGAGGAAGAACCACCTCAAATACCTATGTATCAAATGCAACCTCACCACATGATGCCTCAAACACAATATGCCACAACTCCTGCCTTATTGCCATATGCTTATCCTCCACCACCTCATCCCCTACAACAACAACAAATGCTTCAACATCAACACCACCAACAACAGCAACATCAACAACAACAAGTGTCTTTTACTACCAATCATTTAGATTTTGATGATTACGGTAACAATAATGAAAGTGATGATGATTCAAAGAAGAGGTCTACCTTAAATTTTGATTCTTCGTACGAACCAGAAAAACAAAAACTGAGACTCATTTAAAATAAACATATAAAACTTAAAATCCCAATATTAGGAATCTTTTTACAATTCGCTCACGAACTTGGTTAATTTTCACATGTTGACAAAACATAGGAAAAGGTGTTTAAGGTGAAAATAGCACAGTTTTTCACTTTAATTGACGATTCTCTAGGTTATTTAACACAAAATCAAAATGTTCTTTTGTGAATTGCATTTCAGCAAGTGACACCAGAAAAATTACTACAAGAATCACGAAGAATATTTAGCTTTCATTATCCTTATTATACCTAAAAGATCCTTCTTATTGATTCTTTAATTTTCTCATTGGAATCCCTTTGGCAATTCACAAACCATTCACAACAGGTCATTCACTAGGTCCATTCAATAAGCCAAAAAAAAAACCAAATTCACTTTCCTTCACAAACTCCTTGTTTGAGAGAAGAACCCAAAGACCTTGTTAGTGTAATACAATTATTTCAATAACATTATAATAGGTGTTGCTATTTGTTAAATAAAAAGTGTCACTGCAATAATTTCTTATTTGTACTATATAAAAGTGAATAAACAAGATGAATGATTGTTTAGAGATATTTAATACGTATAATCGTTTTGAAACTTGTTGGAAACAAGATGATGGTAAAGAACAAATACGATTGTACTTGAAAGATAGAATGAATGAAGAATTACTTTTATGTCTACAATCATTAGAAGTACATCAAGAAATAATTCAATATTTATTAAAACATATTAAAGAATTAGATAGTAACAATATTAATTTAAGAGATGTATATAATAAGAATATTGTAAATAGTTTTTATGAAATGTATAATAACTTTGTAATTGATAATTGTTCAAATTGTATTAATATTGATTTCAAGTTAAGAGAGAAATTCAATAACCTTCATTGTATCATACAGAATTATAAATCAATAGAAAAGAGTTTGACTTTTGAAATTTTGGAGAATATTTTAACGGTTTTCAAACAATTACACATCAAACTAGTTTATCAATTTAAAACCGAGATATTTCCAAATTTAAAAAGAACGGAAAGATTTCAAACTTTTGTGTTGTCAAAGGTAATTGAATTTTCTCAACAAAAAGATGAAGATGTTAAAATTGATTTAGTTTTGAAAGCAAATGATTTAGAAGAATATTGTAAATTATTTCAAAAAAAGAAGTTAGTATATATGTCACAATTACATTCCTTTGAAAAGGATAGTTTTAGAGAGCTGGGAATTAAGAAATTAGGTCATATTTTGAGATTGACAAGAATTGTAAAACAACATTTTGTAAATAATAGTAACTTTAATCAATAATGTACATAAACTTATAATAACAATGTAAAATAAAATAACAATTTTGTATTATTTAAAATTCCTTTTCAATGCCAACTTTACAATAACATTTAAAAATATTTTTTAAAAAAAAAATGAAAAAATTCAATTTTGTTGTCGCTTTCTTAGTTTTACTCATCGTTAGTTTTTTATTTGTAGAATCGCGAGTGATGGATAGAGAAGAAGATTTAAAGAAAGAATTTGCGAATGCTTTTAAACAACAATTAGATGTTTTAGATACACCAATAACAAAACAAGTTAATAAAAAAGAAAGAAATTTAGATAATTTTACTTCCCATTTTACACTTAAATTAAAAAAAGATAATGAATTAATTCTTCATGAAATTATGAAAGAAAATCATTTGCAATTATTAAATAAAATTGAAGGAGAAGATGGTACATTTCATTATATTTTAAGATCAACAATTAATCCTTTAAAAAATATTGAAACAAATAATTTAATAAAAAATAAAATTGATTTATCATCAACTATGTTAAAAGAACAGTATGGAGATGTAGTAATAGATTTTAAACAAGAAAAGAAATTTAATTATTCCAAACGTTAAATATTTTTTTGTAAATTTAATATATTATGTTATTTTTATATTAGGTATAAATTTTTTTTTATCTTTTCTAGTTTTTAATTTTATCTTTAACATGTTATTTAATAAAATAATTTTAAAGACATTTTTGTATCCTTTTTAGAAAAGGCGGGAAGGGTAATTGCAGTAACTTTTACAAAAAAAAGAACTTCTAGAGGGGACTTGAAAAAATTAATGAAAGGGTCTAAATCAATTGAGTTGTTTAAGAAAGCCTTGCAAGGTGAGAAAGTGGAGGAAGAAGAGGAAGAAGAGAATAAGAATAATGAAAGTTTTGAAAATTTTGAGAAAGGATTGAATTTATCTACTAATTCTTCTTTATTGAAGACTTCTTCTGTGGATGTACATACGCCTGAATTAAGTGCTAAATCAATTGAGAAAACAAGAGAGAAACAAAATAAAGAAAAGAATTCAAAGAAAAAGAAAAGAAAGACAATTAATGAAGGTGAGATTTCAACGGAGATTGAAGACTTTATTGCAAATGAGAAAAAAGAAAAGAAGAAGAGAAAGAAGGAGGCTGAAAAAACAAATAAGCCTTCTACTCGTAAATCTTTAAAGGATATTACAAATGTAGGTTAGTTTTAAAAAGTTTATAAATTTTACAAAATCTACTGCTTAAGTTTATGGAGGAAAAATCTCTATTGTTCAGTAAGTCTAAATCATCAAAAACAAGGAAATCTGTTATTCAACCAGTCAAGAAGCAATCAGAAGAAAAGAAAGAGAATGTGGTAAAGACAAGTAGCAGTTCAAAAGAGAATAAACAATCTACCTCAATTGTGGATATTCCAAAAGAAGAAAATAATAAGGTAATAATAGAAGCTGACAAAGAGAATTTACCTTACTTTAATCGTATTAGTTCACAACTTAGAGAAGTCGTTAGTACTCCAAAACCAAATAGAAGTAAAAGAATGGACAAGTTGGCAGAAGACATATCAATAATTAGTTCTGAACTTGTTCAATCAATGTTTACAAATGCCAAAATATTGGAAAAGACAGATAAAAAGATGACTAAAACCTTAAATTTTGATAAGGAGGCTACTGAAGTAAGTACAATTGCTCATTGATTGAGATTAACTTTGTTTCACCAGTTAATTTCTCATTTGGTCCATGCTTCCTCGTTAATACCCAACACCACTAATCAAAATCCAAGTAACTCAGGTAGCTCAAAACAACTTATACCTACCAATCATTTAAATGATTCAACACTAATCCTATCACCAATATCGAAAGAAAATACTTATGAAGAAACTTCACCTCCCTTTAACCCTTCAAATTTTGAGTACGAAAAATATGGAGATTTATTTAAAGATGACAGTGAAGAATTAACGGATATTGGTGTAAGAAAAATTTTCTTCTCTACACCTTAGCATATTTTACTGGGATGGATTGCCGCCCAATTTTAACGCTTAATCGTTTTCACAGTATTACAATAGAAAAACAAAAGAAAAAATGAATTTTTCTAACGAGCTATCCCAATCACCGATTACTGCAATTGAGGTAGTAATATTAAAAGAATTAGAAAAATTATCATCCTCGACCATTTGGACTGCAGGACTTGATGGAAGAATTTATATAAGAGAACCTAAGGAAGGGAAAATAATTTCTTCTTTTCCCACTCCCTTGTGTTCCGAAGAAAGTAATTCTTACATTTCAGCAATGTATCACGTTAATAAGCTGTCTGAAGTTTGGTGTTGCCTTAGTGATGGAAGACTATTCATATATGATTCTTTTGATTTTCATTTAGTCAAAATAATAAAGTATCATACGTCTTCTATAACAGACATTAAACCACACAAAGACGAAGAATATTTAATTTTATCATCGGCAGACTTTTCTATTTCAATGTGGAGAACTGATGAACACAAATTGGTTAGAGTTTTTTCTACAAAAGAGTCAATTAATTGTGTTGCAGTTTGTGAAAAGAAGAATTGGATTATTTCAGGAAGTTCCTCCATATGTCTTTGGTCAACTACAGTAAGTATTTATTATCTCCACAAAACTCTTATTTTTTAAAAGACTGGCGAATGCAATCACACTTTAGAACTACCAAGTGAAAATCAAAACCAGATAAGAATATTAGATGTAATTGTAAATGAAACTCACATTTGGGCTTCTGCCAGTGATTGTTGCATATATTTATGGGATTTAGATGTAAGTAATATTTAATTTAAAGAATGAAAGAATTTATTCAATAACGAAGACTCTTAAATTAGAAAGAAAGTGTAAAGGTCATTCAAAATCAGTGACAAATTTATGTAATTTACGAAATGAAATTTGGTCAGTTTCAGAAGATAACACTATTTGTATATGGAATTCTGGAACATTTGAAATGACAAACAAAATGTCTACATCCCACAAACACTCTTTGTTGTCCATTAAATTAGTTGCTATTTCTAACGTTTTCAGACTATGGACAGTGGATGATACCTCAGTCAGAATGTGGGATCACCAATGCAACAATTTTGAATATGGCAATAATCTACCCGGCACAATCCAAAAAAGCAAAAAGGAAGATAGCCCTGAATTTTCCCTCTTAATTAAGCAAAAAGATAGAGAGATAGCTACATTAAGACAACTCCTGGAATATAGTAGCAAAAGTAGTCAAAAACCCCTGTTAAAACAAAATCCAGAACACACTAACTCAAACCATTCGGAATTTATAGAGGAAAAGGATTATTTATTCAACGGTGCTTTGGAAAGTAAAGCCAAAGTTGAAAAATCTGAAAGTATATTCAAACTCTTTTTGCTTTCCTTAATTAAAGATATTAAGACGGCACTTCAATTGCACAAAAAAGACAATTTTGAAGAAACAGATATTGCAACCTTGAAACACACTCTTTTAAGCATCATAAACGAAAAAATCACAGAAATTCAGACAAAAGAAAAGAGTGTCAATACACTCTTTAAAAGTAAAGAGGAAGAGCTCAATAACTTAACAAAAGAAAAATTAAAACAACAGGAGACAATTGAGGAGTTGCAAAAAGAAAAAGATTCCTTATTGCTTTTAATATCTAACCAAAACAAAAAAATAATAGAACTAGAGAAAGACAAGTTAGAATTATCAGATGAAAAAGTTGGTTTAGCAGAGAGAATAGAAAAATTGCGCAAAGAAACGGCAGAAATTGAAAAACTAAGGTCCAAAGATAATATCAAAAGTGAAAAAAAGATTGAAAATGTTTTGGGCGAGCTGTCTAAATCCAGAGAAGTTATTTTAGATCTGCAACATAAATTAGAAGACCAAGTCACCCTTGAAGAATCTGCAAAACAAGAAATATACTTTATTGACAATGAGTTAGTGAAACAGGTAGAACAATTACAAAGTAAATCGATACAACTTTTAAATAAGCAAGAAACTCTTAGAAAAGATATTGAAAACCAAATGGAATATGTAGACAAATGTATGGGGTCCTTAGATAATCTTAATGATTGTTCAATAATAATTGCTTCGCCTGAAGAAGAATTTGATTACAGTATTATTAACGAACTGATTTCCACCAAGAGTAAACTAGATCAAGAGTTACAGGAAACTTTTTCTATAATATCTCAAGATAAGGCAAACTTCAATACCTTTGTAGAAACATCAACTATTCAAATTGACAATATGAAAAATATTTTGGAATCAAATGACATTGAAGAAAGAAAGGCTTTATATGAAAAAGAATTGGAAAATTTGAAAGCAGAGAACCAAGAAGTGTTGAGCAAAGTACAAGAATTAAAATCAGAACTAAAGAAACAAGAAGAAAAGATACACAACCTTTCCAACCAAAAAAAAGTTCAGTTTAACGAAGCAATTTTGAAAACTAAGGAAATTGAGGAAGTGAGGCAAGAACTTATTGATTTAAAAGAAAAGTTAGAAACAATAGAAAGTAAAAAGAAGGAAGCGGAAAGTGAGAACGATAAAATTAAGGAGGATAATGGTGAGTTGAAAAAATTAATTACTGACAAAGAACAGTTGTTGTTGTCCCTAACAGAAGGCCAAATAGACTTGGTGAAATCTTTGAGCGAAAAAGAAAAGAGCATTGAAGAATATAGAAAAGAAAGAGAAGTAATGAAAGAAAGATTGCTAGAAAATGAAACAATGATTGAAACTTTTTTGGCACAAATTGACCAGATGAAAAAGACATTAGAGGAAAAGAATGCGGGTGATACAAAATAAAAATACACTAAAACGTTTATTGATCACCACCTAACTTTTGTTTTAATTCCCAATTTTCCTTTTCTAACTCTTCAACTCTCTTTCTTAATTCTTCGTTTTGTTTTAATAATTCTTGTGGGTTTGCAGTCTTTGGTGGTAATTCAGTCTTTGGTTTCTTTGGTTGAGTCTTTGGTTTGAAATCAGTTAAAGTAACACCTTCTAAGTTGATTTCCTTATCTTCAGGATTTAAAGAAACATAAGTTGGTTCAGCATCTTGACCACTAAAGTAATCACCTGCACTGATTGATGGAGATGGGGATGCAGTCTTTGGATAAATATCAGATTGGAAAAGTTCTGATTTTCTTGGTACAATGAAACTAATTGGTGTTAATGCATTAGCAGTTAATTTGAATAATCTAGCAATTTCATTTTGAGAAACTGAAACAGCAATCTTTGGTAATAAAGCCATACCCATTTGTGGATCAGTTGATTTATATTCAGATAAGAAGTGAATATATGGTTCTTCATTAACAACTTCAAAGTATCTAATATTACCATCACCCTTACCAGCTAAGAATAATAAATTAGTATCAGGATCAAAGAAAGGCATTAATAAACCAGAAGCCATATCAATATTAGTAGTATTTAAAGGTTTATCTAATTGACGAGGATCCCAAATCATATATTGTCTTTCTAATTTACCAAAACCAGCAGTAAAGATCTTATCTAAACTAGTTAACCAAGTAACTCTTGAACCCTTTGTACCTTGATGACCTTCTGCTTCGGATGCAACTTCATTCTTTCTAGGATCAATAATTCTTAATTTTTTATCTTTTGAAGTTGTTGCGAATAAGCTACCATTCTTATTAAATGAAACACTTTGAATATCTTTCCATAAATCTTTTAATTCAATTTGTGATTTACCAGTTTCAATATCCCATAATGCTACTTTATGATATTGACCTGCAGTTAATAATACATTATTAGCAGTTGGATGGAATTCAACTAATCCAACTTTCTTTAAATGTCCTTCTAATGATTGTAATGGTTCTGTTAGTGTTTGTGTTAATCCATCTTGTGGAATACCCCAAATCTTTGCAGTTGCATCAGTACTACCTGTTGCCATAATGAATTGATTGAATGGATGGAATTTAACATCTAATACACTTCCTGTGTGTCCTGATACTAATGGTACGTCTGCTGCAACCTTACCTGGGTTCTTTTGACTTAATACAGCAACACTACCACCTCCTCCTTGCCATGGGAATGCAACAAATAATGCATTTGCTGCAACCCAATTACTGTCCCAAGCTCCAACATTTGGACGAATATTAGTGAAACATTGGTCTGGTTTGAATGGTTCTCCATAAACGTGACGATATAATGATGCTCTGACAATAGACATTTTAGTGTGTTAAATGTTTTTTTTTTGTTTTTTGATTAAATTTAAAAAATTTTAAATAATTACTCGCACACGAATTGATGGCTGGTAACTAATTATTTGTTGTCAAGGCCTTGATTTTTGCAGTAGTCGTCATGTTATTGCTCGTCAATCATTTCTTGTCAAGTTGGACTTTACAATTCACTTCGCCAGCCAATTATTGGAACTGGATTTGAAAGATATGCGTTCAAGTGAATAACTGTTGGTTTAAATAGGTATTTGCATTAATATTTAAAGAAAGTATTTTATATTTCTACAGATTGTTGTAATTCTTTTGAAGGCGTTATTTTGGATTTTCTTCGTTTTCTAATTGGAGTATTTTCAACTTCCTCTTCTTTTTGCTCCTTTTCTTCATCTTGTTCTTTATTTTCCTCTTGTTCTTGATTATCTTCAGGTTCGCTAGTTTCCTCAAATTGAAATTCTTCTTCTCCATCTTCTAGAGAATAAGAACGCATAGGGGCTACAGGACTTATAGTATTACTAACATTTCTGATTGGTTTTTGATCTTCATTTGTTTTATAAGGCGATGGTGATGGTGAACTATTGGCTGGGGAAAGAACCATATCCTCATTTTCTTTTTCTTCTTCTTCTTCTTGGTTATCCTCTTTTGCACTATTGTCAAGTAATTTTTCTGTATTATTGACAGTATTATTATTAGTCTTTCTTTTTCTTTTCTTTCTTTGCTCTTTCTTTTCTACAGCTTTTTTATATCTAATTGAACTTTCTTGTCTTGCAGAGTCAATAGCTTGGGTGACCCTTGCATTGAAAGATTGACTTTCCATAAATCCTAAAGCCTCCTCAAAAGAAAGATCAGGGAATACAGTCTTACTCCAATCATGAATAGCATCAAGATAAATATTTAATCTTCTTAATAATAATGGTTTGTCTTCATTAATATTTCCAGTAAGTTTGTCACTAGTCAAAGCCATAAATTCTTCATTTTGTGCAAGAGCTTGTTGAATTACAGGAAAACCCATTTGTGGATCAGTATATCTAAATATTCTTTTAAGTTTTAATGGTATTTTAGGTTTTCCATCATTATTTTCATTTGTTTTCTTTTTTCTTCTTGTAGTTGTTGTTTTCTTTTTTGATGATTTATTTGCACTACCTTTATGTTGGGCAATTCGGATTTCATTTTCTTCATCTAACTCTAATAAATGTATATCTTCCGCAATTGCTTCTAATTTTTGTTCTCTATTTTCATATTCAATAAACCCAAAATCTTCATCATAAGCCTCTTCAATTTCTTTTGAAATGGCTGGCATTATTTTTTTGTTTAAAAAAATAAAGAAAACGAACTTGTTTGGCGGGAAAGCACGTTTGAAGTTTTGTGGAAGGAACTACAGCTGCGTTCCTAGTCCATTCAATCCGTTTGCAGTATAAAAGCGGAGCGCTACTAAGGATTTCTAAAATCTTTAAAAATCAAAGAAAATGAATAAAGTGACTCCTAGTGCATTCTCTTCTTCTGTGCATGAACAGCAACCACATCCTCAAACAACCTTAGTTCCTGGTCATGAGCTTTATTATTTCTTAGGAGCTTGTAAAAACTTATGGATACATCAAAAATTTGAAGCACTAGAGTTAATAACTAGTTTTGAAACTGAAAACCAATATGCAATACACACAGATAGCGGAATGAAAGCGCTTGCTTTAGAGGATAGTGACTGTTTTTCTAGACAATGCCTTGGTCCCAAAAGACCATTTTCTGTAAGTTTTTCTTCTTTAACAATTACCTTAATAATGTTAACATTTAAAAGATGCGTGTATATCTTAATAATCAAGAGATATTATTTTTTGAAAGACCTTACAGGTTTTTCTTCGATGAAATTTCAGTGTATTCTCTTAACAGACAATATGTTGGCAAAATAAAACTGAAATTTTCAATTTGTTCCAGAGAATTAAGTGTTAAGGATGAAAACGGAAATGTATTGTATGAAATTGTGAGTCCTTTATGTAAATGTTGGACATGTAAGTATTTCATTATATTTTAACGCTTTACAATAATTTCTTTTTAGTTTTTATAGAAAAAAACTTTGAAAGGGTTGGTGTAATTGAAAAGAAATTTGGAAATATTTTACAAGAATTATTTACGGATGCAGACAGTTTTGGTATTAATTTTCCTTTAGATGCAAAACCAAATGAAAAAGCACTTCTTTTAGCTGCCACAATTTTAATAGATTTTTTATATTTCGAGGACAGACAAGATCGCAATCATCGAAACAATATGATTTTATAAAATTTCTTTTAGATCAATAACTGAATAATGAACACTAATAAACGTTTGTAAATAAAATCAACTTCATTTACCTCACTTCACGCATTTTTTGTTGTAACAATTGATTCTTGACATCAATTCCACTTCTTGATCGTTTGCCTTAAGGTAGTCAAGTACAGAAAATAAACAAGAACTGATAACTTTATCAAGCAAGCAGTAAAAAACTAAAAGGACTTCAAACAAAAAAATGCTTGCAAAAGAAACTCAAAGAATGGGATCCACTTCTCTTAATAGTAACAGCAACAACAATGGATCAATAACAACGACTGCCAATAATTATCCTTCTACTGCAGAATACTTTGTAGTATTTTCCTTTATTACTTTTTCACTTTTAATTCATTTCTATTTACCCATTCCAAGTTTCTATGTATTCACTTGTTATTTCATTTATTTTACTTTTCAGTTCTTAATGACACGTTTCTTACCAGGTAAAATTGTTAAAGGCTTACCATTAGAAGATGGTTCAGTTTTAGAATATAATTGTAATGGATTACAAGCTTATTTAATTACATTAACATTATTTTTATTAGGTGGATATCTTAAATTATGGAAATTAACAATTGTTTATGATCATTTACTTGAATTTATTTCAGTGACAAGTATTTTTCATTGGATATTTTGGAGTATTATATTTTTAAAAGGAAGATTACAAAAAGATATTAAAAAAGAATATAATGATGGTTTAGTTCGTGAGATTTGGTTAGGTAAAGAAAGAAATCCAAGAATATTTGGAGTTGATTGTAAATTATTTTTTGATGGAAGACCAAGTTTATTAACTTGGGTAGTTGTTGCTTTTTCTTATGCTGCAGTTCAATATGAAAGATATAATTCTTTAAGTTTACCAATGATTTTATTTTGTGTCTTTTCTTTCTTGTATATGTTAGATTTCTTTGTAACAGAAGATCAATTTATTACTGGTTTTGAAATTTATCAAGAAAGATTTGGTTGGATGTTATCTTGGGGTAATTTTGTAAGTAATTTAAAAGAAATAATTTTTACAATTTGTTTTTAAGGTATGGATGCCATTTGTCTGCACATCAGCTGCCTATCATCTCATTGAATGGAGTGAAATACCACTGTGGTATGCCACATTAATTACTTTTATTTGGGTAATTGGCTATTTCATTGCTCGTTTATCCAACGCACAAAAAGATAAATTCAAAAGAGATCCAAACTCTCCTTTCTTTGGAATAAAACCAAAATATTATGAAACGCCAGAAGGAAGAAAACTTTTAATTAACGGTTTCTGGGGATATTCAAGACATCCAAATTATTTTGGTGAATTATTAAATTCATTAGCGTTTTCTTTAATGTGTGGTTTTGATAAGGGAATTTTACCTTATGCTTATTCAATTTTTATTTGGGGTTTATTATTTACTAGATATGAACGTGATCATAAAAAGATGGAAAGAAAATATGGTGAATCATTTAATAATTATTGTAAAATAGTTCGTTACAAAATGATTCCATTTTTATATTAAATCATTTGAATTTCAAATTATATTTAGTATTATAAATAATTATTAAAATAATTATAAACAATTTATCACAATATTTACAATTTTTATTTAAAC
>CADWAF010005048.1:0-15266 GCA_902984215.1 Willaertia magna | reverse complement strand
TTCTTCTAGTGTTAGAAACCATTGTAAGAATTTATAAAAGTGGCAGGCAATTAGGCATTATGCTACTTCATTAAAAAAATGGAACAACGTCAATTTGACAATATCGATAGCTCTCCAACAACTATTCCATCGGAAACAACATTAGAAAATATACCAACAACCAATAACATAGACAATGAAAATGAAAACACTACAACTAATAACATAGACAATAATGAAGAACAAGAAGAAGAAGAAGAAAATTCAATAATAAAAAAAAGAAAATTAGAATCCCCTATTTGCCAAATTTGTTCACAAAATAATTCTAAATATACATGTCCAGGTTGTGAAATAAAATATTGTTCCGTCAATTGTTATAAAAATCATATTCAAAATAATTTACAAAATTGTAATGGAAAGAGAGATCCAACTAAATTTGTTGATTTAACAAACTTTACAACAAGAAATATTAAAAATGATTATAATTTTTTAGAAAATTTAGAAAAAGAAACAAATAAAATTTCTAAAAATAGAGAAATAAATAAAATTGATTCACATCCATATCAATTTCATTTACCAAAAAGTAAAGAATTACAAATTAAAAGTTTACAAAGAAAAATAAGATTAGAATTAATGTCAATTGGAATGAAAAGAAGAGAAGAAAATACAAGTTATTACAATAGAAAAGGTGATAAAATCTATTGGAGGATTGAATTTTTATTTGATCAACAAGAACAATTAGAAAATCAATTAAATAATTGTCAACATGTAATTGAAAAACATGTATGTGAAGATTTAAAAGTTAAAGATATTATTACAAAATATTTAGATAAGAATATTAATGGAAATGCTAAAACAAGAGATTTATTACAAAAATATGCTTATATTTATGAAAAGTCATTAAATAATAAAGAAGAAGAAGATTTTAAATTTGGTTATTTTCTTCAAGTACCAAATAGACCAATGAATGAAACAACATTATTTTATCAATTAAATGAAAATATTTCATTAAAAGAAGCTTTAAAAGATATGATTATTATTGAATATCCAACAATTCATATAGTTTTACCTTCACATAAACATTTATATAATATTATTAGTAAAGAATTGATGGATTCAATGATAAAAGAAAGAGAAGATAAAATTAAAGAAAAGAAAGAGAAAAGACAAGCCTTTTTAGATAGAAAGAATAAAAAGAAGAATTATCAAGAAAATAATCATCAAAGAGGAAGTTATAATAATAACTATAGAGGAAGAAATAATAACTATAGATCAAATAATGTGTCAACAGCTAGCTCTTCTAATGAAAGTAAATAAAATTACAATATTTAATACTATTATGGATAATGTAGCCTTAATCTAAAGGTAAATCCATACCAACAACTTTTGATGACAATAACCTTAACTCCATAGCTTTTGTTGGGAAATCATCTCTTCCTCCCAATTCATCAAACCCAACAATTCTGTCAACTGCAACTCCATCCTTAAATAACACAATTGAAGGTAACACTATTTACATTAGAAAAACCAAAGTGTTTAAGTGTTGATACTTACTTTTGACTTGTAATTTTCCAACAAAGAAAGAAGATTTTTCTGCGTTGAGTTTACAGAACCTTGTTTGCCAATATTTCTCACATAAAAGAGATAAATGTTTATCTACAATTTTGCATCTTTCAAAATCTCTATGATAAAAGTGACAAACGCAATATTTACTCTTTAAAACAGTATCAAGAAATTGTTCTTCTCCGATTTCAGTGTATTTTGTATGTGACCTTTGTGCTACCAACTCTAATTTCTTGGAGTTTTGTTTCTTTAATTGTTCCAATCTCATTTCTTTCAATTTGGCCAGTTCATCATCTTCCTCTTCTAGTAAATAATCAAAATCTTCATCTTCCTTATTTTCTACTTTTTCTCTTGGTTGTTCATCTCCTAAGGTTGTTGTATCCTTAATGTAAATATCCCTTTTTGTATGTTTTGGTTTTAACTTATCTTCTTCTTTTTTAATGTTCTCCTTTGCTTTCTTTTCTACTAAAGACTTTGTAGCATATTCAAAAGCGTTCGCTGCGTTAGCCTTATCTTGATCCGTAAAGAAGCCTGTTTTAAAGATAGTTGCAGAAAAAACCCGTAAATAAAAAACACTTACCACTTGACTTTAACATTTTTTTGTAGTTCTAAAATCATTAAATGGTTTATTGGCGTATTGAAATGAGAAATAAGGAAGATTGGAAACAAGGATTTGTTTATTAGTGATGGAGGGATAAAGGTATGGTTGTCTGGAATACAATTACATAAATTATTTTTGCTTGGTTGAAACAAAGTTAGTGAAAGTTAAGTTGTATCCTCCAATGAACTCGTAGAAACTTTTACTCTTAAGACGATATTGATCACCTACTGTTAAATTAGTAAAAGCACTATAAGTTTTTAAAAGGTTTGAATTGTGTATTTGGAATGCCTCTTGGTCCAGTAAAGTTTCTTTTGGATTATGTGGTTTATGGTGATGGTCATGTTCAATATCCCAATGGTCATCTGCGAATAAAGTGACAGTAAAACGACCTGGTTTAAAGGTTTCAATAACTCTTTCAATTAATCTAGAATATTGTTCAATTCTAGAGCTCTTTAAATTAGTTTCAAAACTGACAAATGAACATGAATCTTCTGGAGTAATATGGATAGTCCAATAACATTTTCCTAATAAACCATTCATACTATAACCACAAGGATCAAATTCAAAAGAATCAATATCTGATCCAGGGATTAATTTATCAATACCAGTTACCTCTTCAATTGTAACACCGCTTTCTCTCTTTTCTCTTGCTTCGGAAAAGAATTGTTTCATAACTTCTGGATCTAATTCGTGCATTAAAACTTCTAATGTTTGGTCTGGGTCTTTCTTTACGTCATCTTCTTCTTGCATATCTGCAATATACAAATACCAATGGTCGTGTAACACCGAACCAACAACATATCCTTCACCTGATGGATATTCTCTAGTCAAATGACTCAACTCTTCTTCAAAAGAAGAATGTGGATGTGGTTGCGCTTGTGGATAATTGAAATTCTTTCTAGAGTAAATAACTAAATCAGCTTCTAAACCTTGAGTATCAGCAATTTCTTTAATCTTATTCAAAGTATGTAATAAAGTGGTAGTACCGCAAGTCTTTAAAACTAATTTCTTCTTAAAAACGAAAAGACTAGATTCACTTAAAACGTAACACATAAATTGGTCATTTTGTTTTTTAGATAAAATTTTGCAGTGAGCTAAATCTAACATGCTTTGCCAAGTATCATCATCAATATTCATTAAATTAAAGTACTTAGTTTCAATAGATGTACTGTCTTCTTCTTCGCTGCTACTACCATCATTTTGATGCGCTAATAAATATTCTTGATAATGGATATCAGTTTTTTTAACTCTAAAATCAATTTCAAGTCTCTTCTCTGGTCCTTCAAAACCAAATTCTCCTTCTAATTGTGGGTTAGGAAATTCCTTTTGTTTAACTACTGCAATATCGGTTGGGGATGCGTCGTTATTGGTGTTAGCCTGGTTCTTTTGCCTTTAGATAAATATTATGTAAATTTAAATTGAAAGTTATTAAAAACTTACATTATTGCTTAAAATGAAGAGTAATTCCTTCCTTTGCTTTCTATTCTCTCTTATTGGTTGCTGGTTTGCAACAAAATGCATACAGTGGGGTATAAAACTTTGTTGGTGTGTTGCTTTCTGAAAAGAACAGCAGATGAGAAAAATATTTGTTTCCTAAGGAAAAATGAGACAAATGTTATGCTCTTTTTTTTTGAACAAACCGGTTTTAAAAATTTATGGGAAGTTTCGGGTTTTATAGTGTACACTTTGCTGTGATTGGCGAGATTCTAACACATTACAATAACGTCTAAAAAGGAGAGTTGTTGTATAAAATCTGGATATCGCAAATTCAGTTTTTTGAAATACTGTATACTGGCTAAACTGTCTTCAATTCATTGAATGAATACTGTTGTTGATTTAGACAGTGTTATCTATTTAACTGCTTTAAACTGTTTGAATTACATAAAATCTACAATTTCAAGAATCTGTCAAAGAAGTGTTTTCCAATTCGACGTGATGACAGTGGATTGATGGTGTCATACTTTGATTTTTATTTTTTGAGTTTCACAAAGACGTTCATGGTGTGGATTACAAAAATAAAATAATGGCAAAGTTATAACTGGGAAAATAAACAATAATTAATAATAAAACAATATTTTGTAAAACGTTTCACTTATTCCATTTCTCTCTTTCTCTTTTTGCAATATAGATCCATTACAATAAAACTTATATCACACAATTGTTCATTCCTTAATTTTTGTAAACACATTTTTCCAATTAACTTTCCATCATCATCAAATTCATTATTAATCTTATAATCACTTTTAATAATAAATAAACTTTCATTTAATAATAATAAATTAACATATCTCTTTTCAAAATAAATTTTTTCTAACTTTTTGAATTCAGTTAAATAAATACATTCACTAAATTGTAATCCATCTTTTACTTCAAATAAATAATCATTTAAAGTGGAACCTGTGATATAAAATTTTTTACCATTTCTAATAATATTATAATAACCAAAAGATTTATAAATTCTATTATTGGAGTTGTTAATATTATCAATTACAATTTTTGTAAAAGTTCTTCTATTTTTTTCATCTTTTAAACCTAATTGACCAAAATTATTTTCACCAGTTCCGTAAATATCATTACTTTCTGTTACTATAAATGTCGTATATTTATTACAATAAACTTTTTCAACTTTGAATGGAAAATCAATTTTAGTTAAAGAATGAAAGTAATTTGTATCTACTGAACTAAGTTGACCAAAATAATTTGCACCATAACCATAAATTGAACCATATCTATCTAAAACAATAAAATAATTATCTCCACATTGTAAATCATTTATTTCAGTATCTAAAGTGTTGGTGTCGATTCGTATATATCCATTTTCAAGAAGCCTTATTAATTCACCATTTGTTTTAACAATCAAAGGCCAACCTTGATAAACTTTAAACGATTGAATATTTAACCGCCCAGAGCTATACAGTAGAATTTCATCTCTAGCAGTTTTGTAAATTGATTCACTTTCATCAATAATAAATGTAGAATTATTCCCACATTCTAAATGTGTAATGTTGTTACACTTTAAATTAATTTTTGTAAATTTATTAACTTTTAATTTGGATATTCCTAATTGTCCTTTATAATTTTCACCATATCCATACACATTATTTTTTTTAGTCACTAAAACAATATGATTTTCACCGTATTTAATAAATTTCACTCGTTTCTTAAAGGTAAAATCCTTTGACGTTCGTGTTACTTTTGTTATCTCCATTTTTTTTAATTTTTAATTTATTTTTTGTCTTACAACAAGCCTTTCTTAATAAGAAAGAAATAATTCCTCTCCCTTAAAGAACACCAAAACATGACTATTCACTACTCATTTCTACACCATTAACAGACTCATTGGCACTAACAAATACCGCAGCAAACACTTTTGCATGCCTTTCACTGAAATTAGTTTCCAGAAATTCATATACTCTGGAATAAATAACTTGTGTCATTTGAGCACGAGTACCAAAAAATTGAGAACAACATTTGTAAAGAGTGGATTCAGTTATAAATTCTTGTTCGTTTGTTGGGATTGCTCCATTAGACCATTCCAATAATTTTGGACTTACACAAAAGCAAGCAGTGTATAGAGAAGAAAGGATATCTTCTGCTTTCTCATTTCCTTCTCTTCCTGTCCATTCTTTTTCTTCCCATTCATTATATATTTCCAACCCAATTATCATTCTTTCCCTGTACTTATCTTGATTTTCTTTGAGTAAAGTTAAATTATTAGGAATTCTTAAATAAACAGTACGCATTAAATCTTCTGCTTTTTCTAGTGGTTGCTGAGACCATTGAGTGTCAATGTTGTTAATTGATAAATCAGTTGATAATCTTTCTTGGTATGAACTTAGTTTGAGATAGTAAGATGAATTATCTAAAGTCTTTGTATCATTATTAGCAATGGATATTAATTTCAATAAAGACAGTCTATTTCTAGACATTAAAAGTGAAGGGTATTGAACAATATTCTCATTTGTGTCTTCCACCAAATCTGTTAAAGCTACTTGAGCATCTCCAAGTCTCTCGGTTTCAATAAAGTGTAAATATTTAAGATTATTGTATCCCTCTATTGCCTTTGTTATTTCTTCAGAATACAATTTGTTCCATTCTTCATTCGACAACAGTTCAGAGTATCTTTGTTTATTTCTAAGATAAGTAAATAAGAATTTTGCAAAATCCTTGTATCTTCTTAAATATCCACTATATTTTGAATGACGTTCTTTTTTAGTAGTGTACATTTCCTCAATTAACTCTATCAAATGCTTATAATCTTTATATTTCTCTGCTAGAGTTAATGCAAAATGTTTGCCTGATTCATAGTGATCATTTGACTTTTTAAATATAGATATTATTGCGTCTCGTTTTTCTTCAAATTGTAATGTTTGAGAATTGTTATCTTGTTGTTGGCTTAAAATATTAAACATAAAATCTGCCATATCATACATTTGATTTAAAATTAAGGCAACCGAGTGGGATGTTTCTATAGTAGTTGATGATCTATTAATTTGTTCAAAGAATGTATTAACTAATAAAGTAGAATCTTCTGTGGTCCAATTGCTTGAAACAGAAGTCATACTTAAGTCATCAATTAATATTTTCTTACACTCATTTATCCCATCAATAAATGCTTGGAATAATTGGTTAACTACTTTAGTATGAGTTGATATCTTGTTATATGTAATTTCTAGAATGATAGGTAAAATGTCACCAACACTAGAAACGTTAATAAAAAAGTTTTCATGATTACATAATGAATCATCAATTCCATTTCTTTTGCATGAAACTTTCATTGCATCTAAAAGTAATGCATTTCCTAACTTATCTTGCTTTTCTAAATTATTTTGCAGCTTTCTAATCTCAATGGCAACACATACTTTCTCACAATGTTCTATTAAGATTGCTCTTTGTTTAGGTGTTAATCTGTCACCCCATAAATTTAATTGTTGTAAAAATTCAATAAATAATAAATGATCTTCTAGTTTCTTTTGTAGTTTCTTTAGGATTAATAGAGATAGCCTAGTATCTTCCTCTTCATCTCCAAATAATATACTTCCAGAGGTGGGTATTCCATTAATAAGAAACTCACTTGCTCTTATAACCGCTGAGGAAGGGAAATGAGATGGTAAAGGTATAATTTGTTGATCCTTTTTAAATTTCTTGAAAGTTTTGTTTAGTACATTAGCAAAATCTGTTTCGGTGTCATTAGAGGTTTGTGAACTAGTTGATTCTTCAAATATTTGTTCAATTATAGATAAATTCTTTTCCTTTTCTAATTCTTCACTAGATACCTCTTGTACAGAAATTAAATCAACACACCCACTATTGTTATTATTATATGAAACGGTACAAAGACCAACAATGTCTACAATATTTGTATTTAATGCACCTGAAATATCAAAAGTAGTAATCACTTGATTATTTGAAATTATAATTAATTTTTCATGCAATAAAACATAAACTCTTCCATTACTTGAAACTATTTGATGTTTTCTATAAAGAGATTTAAGTTCGCTATTATAGTCAGCAGAAAAAACAGATATTGGTGATCCTACTGAAATTCTTCCAGTAACAGTTATAGGCCATAACAAGTAATTAATTAATGGAATATCTTTGTCAGAGGTATTTTTAGGGATACACCAAGTAAGTAGATATAATTTGTCATTATCTAGTGTGATATTTAAAAGTGAAACATCATATTTTTTCATTTCACTAATTCTACTCAATTCATTAATCATATTATGTTTCCATTGGATCTTTAAAAAAAAATTAAATCTTAAAATCAACAAACCGTACTTACAGTTTTTTCATCATTAAATTTCAAAATAGAATTATCTGTTAAAACATAAATATTCTTTTCATTTGGTAAAATATTTACTAAATTTTCTTTCTTAGATGAATTATTAGAGGAAATAAAAGGTTGTGTCAACCAATAAAATAATCCAGAAGCTTGTTGCTCTTCATTGGTGAAGGCCTTAAACTTTTCAATTGTTTTCAAAGAACCCTCTGAATAACAACAACATTCAATAATTAATCCTGATTTGTTACCGATATAAATAATTCCATTTTGTGAAAGCTTTGGTGAAATACAAGAAATATTGCTGCCATTTTCTAAATTAATAGTTCCATCTTCATAGTTATTCAATTCCATATTATTGTCTAAATTAATGTTATACCAATATTTGTATTTTCCATCGGGGGTTATTGCTAAAATTCCAAATTTTTTATGAATTTCATTGTTTGTGATATTCATTAAAACGTCATTACTTTTTGAAATTGGTATTACTGTTGTAATTAAACATTTTCTTGAATTTTCTGATAGTGGAACATTTTCTAAACGAATTGCTTCTATACTAGGAGATGTTAATAATTGTTTTATACTCCAAACGTAAAGAATATCATTTGTTAACACCCAAGCAATTCCTCGTAAATCGATACCAGCAGAGGATTGTTTATTTATAATAACATTATGTGGAATAAATAATCTTCTTGATTTATAATCAAAATATGGATTTAATGATTCATCTTCCATTGATGGTGTATCATCATTAAAATTTGTTTTTGACTTCTTCAAGGCTTTTTGAGAAGAAGAATTCCCGTTCATTCCTTTAGGCTGGGTTCTTTTCATTTTTTTTGGCGCCAACAATAAAAAAAAGTCTTGATGTCCTTTAGAAAGGTGCAGGTTTTGTCATTGTATAAAAAGTTATTAAAACAGTCGGAATTGTTAACGCCACTATCTAAGAGAGAAAATATAATAAACGAAATAAAAACAACATTTAGAAAGAATAAAGAAGAGACAGATGTTGAACAAATTAAAAAATATATAAAACAAGCAGAAGATAAATACGGTTACTTGTGCATGATAACACCAAAACGTAAACATGCTGTAAATACAGATAATAAAGGAGTAACAAAATTAATTAAAGTTGGAGATGAATGGATGGACCAAAATGAAGTAAACGCAATTATCACAAAACAAGATAAAGCAACTTGGAAAAATTGGGGAATGGGAAATGTAGATCCAGACCAACTAAAAAGACATGAATATTTACTCAAAAGACAGTATTTCCAAGAAGGACCTATGCGAGGATATAATCCTTTGTGGGAACAATAATAGACCAAACGATAGGCACAGTAAATCATAAAAAAATATTTGAAATTTAAAAAACACAATTGACCACAAGAACTTTAACAATTGAAAATAATTCTTCACCTCAAGGTTATTTAGTAAATATTCAATAAAATCTATCTTCTTTTCAAAACTCAATAATTATTACACTACAACAGCCCTTAAGGCTTATAATTAGTTTCGCCATAACAACAATTATTATCGACTTTTTAAAAATGAGTGAACAACAAATAACAACCCCAGAAACTAAGGAAAGATATCGTATGGTAATTGATCCAGAAACGATAGATAAGATGACCGATGCAGAAGTGAAAGCTAAAGTTCCTAATCAAGCAGATGAAGCATTAAAACTTAGATTAAAGAAATACGGAATTAAACGATGTAAAGTACAATTTAAAAATTTTGCGGATTGTACAAAAGATAAATTTGTTTCTATTGCTTTTAAATGTAGAGACGAACAAATTGCTTTAAATGATTGTATTTCTATATAGTATGTTTATTCTTTCAATATTTTTGAATTTATTAAAATTTGAATTATAGTTTAAATGATGAAAATTTATACAAAATGAGGAGAGCTTTCTTAAAAGGAGAGTTGGCAAGGAAAGTTTCATATGATGATTTAAAGAAAGAACTAGAGAGAAGAATAGAAGAGAGATTAAAACAACAACAAACCAAAGAATAAGTTTTTAAAGAAAAAAATGAAAAGACTTGTTTCTATAAAAAAAGGGAAAAGAAATTTTTATGTTAATAATTCTTGTTGTAATTATTTTGCCATAAAATTCACAAACCAAAATTCTTTTTTATCATTTATTAATAATAAATCTTCTTCTTTTCATAATGATCTTATTTCAAGAGAAATTGAAGGTGGTAAAATTAACATTGAAAATCCTTTAAATATGCCGAAAATAACTCTTCCAGATCAAAACTTGGATAACACAAATAATCAACAACAAGGAAAGAAATCAGACAATCCTTTTAGACATAGAGCAAAATTATATTATCTATTTTTATATGGAGGAAGTGCTTTTTTAATTATTAATTTTATTGGAATTTTATATGAAAAATATAATTATAATAAATTAAAGACTGACCAATTAACAGAAAAATTAAAGTTATTGGCTAATTCTTTTAATGAAGAAAATAGTGGTGACAAAATTACTTTGACAGATGAAGAATTACAACAATTACATTTATTTTTAACTTCAGTTCATAAATTACTTAAAGTTAAATATTATACTAAAGAATTTTATGAAACTTCTTTATTAGATGATATTTTAACATTACAAAAACATGCAGATTCTATTCCAATAATTGATGACAAAATGAAATTAGTTCTTTCATGGATTGCAAAAGATTTAAAAGATGCTTCTTCTATTGAATTAAGAAATAAAGTTATTGATACTTTGGAAGGAGAAATAGTAAACAATGATGTGATAATAGAAGAAAGTGGTAACAATACCAACCTAAATCACTTAATAGAAGATAATTCAACTGCTGAACCAGAAACATTAAGTGATGACAAAAAGGATGACCATCTCGATCAACCAAATGGTAGTGATAATAATAGTACAACTCTTGCACCTGGTCTTGAAGTAATTAGAAAACCTTCAGATATGATTCCAATTCCTCTCTTCTATAAAATATTTGCTCTTTCAACAATTGCATCTGTATCATTCTTTAGATTTAATAGAATTAAATCAATTGCACCAAAAGGAAAGGCTAAATTAATATCATTAATACTTCTTTATAGTGCATATACTGGATTTTATAGAGATTCCTTAATTACTTCATTTAAAACTAGATTTACAAGTTGGTTTGAGGGTAAATTTGATGAAAATCGTAAAACTATTAGATTACCTTTTGTTCATTTACTCTCCCAACAATATTTAAATGCTTTTGGTTTTGTTATTTGGTTTTATCTTTATCGTGCAATTAGATTTGTTGTATTGCCTGAAATCTTATTTGGAGTATTACAAGAACCTTTAGTTTCATTCTTAGTGGAATCAAAAAAGAAGGAAGAAGCAGCAAAAGTGAAAGAAGAATAAAAAGATTGTTTTTGTTGATAAAATGTTACTCCTCCTTCACTTTGTATGGATTTAATGGTTTTGCATAAACTGGATAGAATATAATAAGCTTTAAATAATAAGGAATGAAAATAAAAACAGCGATAATAATAACTGCAGCAAAAAACCATCTAACATAGAGGAAATCATCAACTCTACCAGATGAGGTATACTTTTTTAATTCTTCCTGTGTTAAGGTAAGGGGAAGTTTGGGGGACAATAAAAAGAATAGAAATATAAATACGGGAAGGAATATAGCTAATGCTACAAATAATCTAATTATTAAGTTATTCGTTCCCTCAATGGTTAACATTATTTTACTTACAGTTTCTTCATCTTATCCCTAACAAAACAACAACAAAACGACAATCCCGTGCTAACCACACAAGTAATAATGAAAACTAAAAATCCATAACCAATCCCTAATCCCGATAACACACCAGAAGCAACAACAGGCTCGCTCATTTTTCTTCTTTTCTACTCTGGAAACCAAATCTGAGGGATGAACATTACAGGTTCACTCAAACTGAAACATCCTTTTTCTCTAGGTGAAAGGATATGATATTTAACGTATCCAAGAAACTTCTCACTTCCTAAAACATAATAAGAAAAGGACAAGAGAAAAGCGAATTGTTTCTAAAACAAAAAATGTCTGCTTCTTCTGATAATTGTTTACCTCTAGGTGTTAAGAAAATTGCTTGCATTGGTAAGTTTTAAAACGATTGTCAATGAATAATAACAACAATATAAAGGTGCTGGATATGTCGGAGGTCCAACCATGGCTATAATAGCATATTATTGTCATGATATTGAAGTATTTATTTATGATGTTAATCAAAGAAGAATTGATCAATGGAATAGTGAAAAATTACCAATATACGAACCTGGATTAGATGAAATTGTTTTTGAAAGAAGAGACAAAAATCTATTTTTCACAACAGATTATGATAAAGCAATTTTAGATGCAGATGTTATCTTCTTTTCAGTAAATACACCAACTAAACATTATGGTATTGGTAAAGGAAGAGCAGCAGATTTAAAGTATTTAGAATTATGTGCAAGACAATTAAGAGATAAAGTTAAAAGTGGTAGAAAAATTATTGTTGAAAAGAGTACTGTTCCTATTAGAACATCAATTGCTTTAAAAAAGATTTTAGAATCAACTAATGATGTACAATTTGATATACTTTCTAATCCTGAATTTTTAGCTGAAGGTACAGCAATTAAAGATTTAAAACAACCAGATAGAGTTTTAATCGGAGGAGAAAATATTCAAGCAATTTTAACTTTATCTTCAATTTATGAACGTTGGGTTCCTAAAGAAAGAATTCTTTCAACTAATTTATGGTCTAGTGAATTAAGTAAATTAGTTGCTAATTGTATGTTAGCTCAAAGAATTTCATCAGTTAATGCTATTTCAGCCTTATGTGAAAAGACTGGAGCAGATATTCAACAAGTTTCATATGCTGTCGGAATGGATACAAGAATAGGATCAAAATTCTTACAAGCCTCTGTTGGATTTGGAGGAAGTTGTTTCCAAAAAGATATTTTGAATTTAGTTTATTTAGCTGAACATTATCATTTACCTGAAGTTGCAGAATATTTCTATAATATTGTTAAGATAAATAATTATCAAAGAGAAAGATTTGCAAAGAAAGTTATTCATAAATTATTTAATACAGTTTCAAATAAAAAGATTACTGTATTAGGTTTTGCATTTAAGAAAGATACAGCTGATACTAGGGAATCAAGTAGTATTTATATTTGTAAATCTTTATTAGAAGAACGTGCTAATTTACATATTTATGATCCTAAAGTACCTGAAGAACAAATAATGGATGATTTAAAGAGGATTATGAATGGTTGTTATGATGGTGATTTTAGTGCACATTTACATCAATCTCCAGAAAGTGAAATGGTTACTTCTCAAGTTACTGCTTCCTTAGATCCTTACAGTGCAATTAATGATGCTCATGCTGTTTTAATTTTAACTGAATGGGATGAATTTAAAACTTATGATTATAAAAAGATTTTTGAAAGTATGAAGAAACCTGCTTATATCTTTGATGGAAGAAATCTTTTAGATAAAGAAGAATTAGAAAAGATTGGTTTTGATGTTTATCAAATTGGTAAAGTTGAAAATAGTCCAGCAGATTGGTAATTTCAGAACTTGATAACTCCAATAAATCATTGTCATTCATTACAATAAGCTAATTGTTTTATTTTTATATCCAACAATTTTCCCGGGTTGACTAGAAAAAGTGAAAGGGAACAGTAATATTTCACCAATTCAATAAAAAAATCAACAATCAAAAAAATTTCACACAACGAGATGATGGTATTGGGGACAATATTAGCTCTTCTTCTAACCTATTTGATGGTTAAATTAATTTCTTTCATTAAAAACTATTATGCAATGAAAGATATTCCAGGTGTTATTCAACCATTAGAATCTGTTGTTCAAATTCCAATCTTAAGTCCTTATTTCTTTATTGGTAGTTTTGTTGAGACTTTTAATCTCGCCAATACTATTGGAGAGAAAGAAACAAAAACATTTAGAATTACATTCCCTGATCGTAATTATTTATTTATTTGTGATAAGAATTTATTAAAAGAATATTTCGTAACAAAAGGTCATGATTTCACTAAACCTAAACATGATTATGATTTAATGAATGTGTTTGGAAAAAACATTTTGACAGCATTAAACGATGAAGAATGGAAAAGACATCACAATGTTTGTTATCATGCTGTCGATAATAACAGTTTAGAATATATGTGTAAAGTTGCAGTTGAGTCAACAGATCTTTTATTTTCAAAGAAATGGGATATTATTTTAAATGAAAATAACAATAAAGGATTTGAATTAGATGTCAGTGATTACACAGATGTCACTTTAGATATTTTGGGTAAAACAGCATTTGATTTAGATTTTGGTGTTTTCTCAGACGCTAAAGATGGTAAAGAGTTTAGAAAAGCAATAGAAGTTTTATTATTTAAAGGATTGGTTATTAGAAAGATATTTACTAATGAAACAATACAAAAAATAGTTTATAAAATAACCGGTGTAGATAAAGATTATAAATTAATTAGTGACACTTTAGATAAAATTATTAAGAAAAGACATGAAGAATTAGAAAATGGTACTGGTGACATTGACAGATGTGATTTATTAAGCTCATTAGTAAAAGCAAATTTCAAACAAGAAGATGATAAATCAAAATTAACCAACGAAGAATTAAAAAGTAATGCTTTTATCTTTTTATTAGCAGGTAAGTATCTATTAAAATGTATTAGAATTCATCTTTTTAATTATATTAAGGACATGAGACAACTGCTACAACTTTACAATGGATAACTTATGAATTAGCTAAAAATCAAGATATTCAAAATAAAGCTAGAAAGATTCTTGATGAAATGATTGGAACAAATAATCCAACACCAGAAGATTACAATAATGATGTATTAGTTTATCTTAAATGTATCATGTTAGAAACTTTAAGATTACATCCTCCAATATATGCTGTAGCAAAAGATGCAAAGAAGAATGTCACATTATCAGGTAAATTTAAAATACCAAAAGATACTTTAGTTGTTGCACATATTTATGCTACAAATAGAAATGATAAATATTGGGATAATCCAGATACATTTAATCCTGACAGATTTTTAGAAAAAGAATTTAGACAAAAGAGTGAAAGTAATTTCACCTTTATTCCATTTGCAATGGGAACAAGAAAGTGTCTTGGATTTGAATTTTCACAAAAGGAAACTTGTATGTTGTTAGCTAAAATGTTACAAAAATATCAATTTATTTTGTTGAATGATGAATCTAATGAAAAGGATAGGATTACTCCAAAAACAACTATAACTACAAGACCACATGGACTAAGGGTTTTAGTTAAAAGAAGAGATTAAATATAAATATTATTTTTAATAAGGCAAT
>CADWAF010005042.1:0-19018 GCA_902984215.1 Willaertia magna | reverse complement strand
TTTAATTTACTAAATGAGAGTTAACGAGAGTTAAGGGAGAATGGGTACTTGTTTGTTTTTGATCCTTTCGGTGGTTGACATTTGACGTATGTTGGCGCGTTAAAGTTTACGGTTAAAATTGTTGGTTCAATCAAATTTTTTAATATACCTATATAATATTTTCAGTCTTTAAGGTTTAAATTGCTCAACTAAAAAGTTAACCTTTCTTGAACAAGTTGTACTCATTAAGTTGAAAAATTAAAATCAAAATCAACTGGATACTTAGGATTCCAAGATTTAATATAAAAAAAAATAATATTAATAAAATAAAAAAAAAAGTCTATTTTTTTTACAATTTTTTATTTTTTTATTTAAATATGTTATATATTTTGAGGAAATATTTTTTGTATTTACTTCTGACTAATGGATTAGTTTTCAATATATTTATAAAAGCTTTGATAAATTAAGTTTATATTGTCTTTTATAAATTTTTCTGCTTCCTTAAGTATATTATTTTTTTTAATTGAGCCATTCTTCTTTATAATATTAAGGTATAATATTGAGAAATTTTTTTAGTACGAAGAACTAGAATAATTTTTTATTTCTTTATATTCGATATCTTAGTTTACATAATTATTTATTATATTTGTAACATTATTTTGGTATAAAGTATCAAAATATTAAACAAATATCTCGTTGTCTAATTGATTATTGTTTGTTGTTTCTTGATAATTATAGGATTAATTTAGAAACCGACTAAAGTATTTTATATTATCTTTTATAAACCACATGTCACTATCTTTATTATTAATGCTTACATTATCTTTATTTATGATTTCGTCTTTAAATTTTATTTTAAAACCTTTATTTAAAGTTACTTTATTCTATTCCAAATATAATAAGTTCCTTTCTAAAGTGTATTTTTTACAATATACAAATATATATTTCCAATTTGACTCAACATTACAAGTTGAATACTTAACATATGGTTTATTAAAGTTTTTTAAAATTTCAATTCTATATAAATAAACAATTATAAGTCTTTGTTTAAACCATGATAAATGTAGAATCCAATAATAGTACGAATTAGGCTAAAGTTTTTCTTTAAAGTTTATTTTTCTTAAATAACTAAATTGTTTTGTTTTTTGACATCTAATTAATGTAAATTCTCTAATTTTGTCAATTAAGACTCTTTCTTCAAACTAAAGAATTTCTATATTAATATCAGTCAAAAAAGATAATTTAAAATTATCCTTAGAAGCTAAATATATATTCTATTGCTTTGCTTAATCTTTAATATTTCACTACATACCATTATCTTCCTTTTTTGCATTAAAGAGTGCATTTCTACCAATTTTTTTTAATAATACTGGATGTACTATTAATAAATTTAATAACAGAAGCAATTAATTCAATATAAAATAAATCATTAAATTATGTAATACTTAATCCTTTTTATAATTAATTTCCAAAGATAATACTTTTAGATAATTTATAATCCAACTTAATTGCTTGCCTTATTTAATTAACTATTTTTTTTGTCAATTTTAATTATTTGATTTACTGTTATACATTAAATCCTATATAGGTATCCAACTAAAGAAACTGTCTTAGATATAGTAATAATTATTAATTGATTTAATTTAATTCTTTTATTATATATATTACTAAGTTTATTTTTAACATTCTTAATAACATCTTCTCTTCTCTCATTCCATTTCTTAAAAATAAAAAATTTAGCTTCTAAATATTCTAAAGTTTTAATAATACTAATTATTTCCTTATTAATAAATATATTCGCTTTAGATTTCTTATTATTAACACCTCTATTCTATATTTTATATTTGTTTAATATAAAGTGTAAACTTAATTGTAAAGTAATATTATTTAATTATTTAAAAATACTATTCATTTCCTAATAGAATTCTGATAAAACCACAACATTATTAACATACATTAATAAAACAACCTTTTCATTATAAATATTGACTCTTTTAAATTATTCAATTATATTTGTTATAATATTAAAGTATATATTAAATAACAATAGTAAAATAAAACCTTTCTAAGGAACCTTTAATTGAACATTAAAATTTATTGATAGTTGTTTATTATTTAATATTTTAATATAATAGTTGTTTAGCATATTTATAATATATTTAATAACATTATTATTAAAACCTATTTTCTCCAGTATTTCTTTAAGTTTTTTATGAATAACATTACTGTATGCGTTTTTGATGTTTAAAATAGTAATATAGATTAATTTCTTATCTTTTTTATACTTTTCCATTATTGTTTTAAGTATAATTAGTTGATTATGAATAAAATTTTTAATTTTAAACTTTTTTTGACATAGATAAATAACATTATATTGTTCAATTACTTTTATTAGTTATTCATTAATAATATTATTAAATAATCTATAAATGATAAAAAATACTATAATAAAATGGAAATCTTTAAATATTGATAATGACTTAGTTTTTAATAACAATAAAAGTAAACTTTATTTAATTGATTTTAGAACAAATTTATTATTAATTCAAGAATTAAAATAATTAAATAATTTTTCATAAATACTTTCATCAAATTCTTTCAACATAAATACTGCAATATTATCAACATCTTGTATTGAAATTTTAATAGATTTTATCACTAATTCTATATCTTTATCATTTAATGTTTTAAAATTCCAATGTTATAAGTCATAAACTTTTTTAATAGGAGATTTTAGCTTAATGTTTCTTAATTTTGTATTAAATATATTATTAAAATATGTATTAACAATATTTTTTCTTTTCATACTATAAAAGTAATTAATTGACATATTGTTAATTTTTTTTTGAAAACATATGAAAAAGAACTTTTAATTTACAAATTATTAACTTTCTTTTCAAATAAAACTTTCTTTTCTTTTAATAATAATATTAAAGTATTTCTTTTTTCATTAATAATATGTTTAATAGCTTTTTTTAATAAAGTTTTATTAAATTTATTAAATTTCTTCCATTTATCTGATATTCTATTTTTTTTGTAAAAATATTTTAATTTCTTATATAAAAAATCTAACTTTCTAAATCATTTATCATTCAATAAATGTTTGAGACTTCTATTTATAGATTTTCCATACTTTTTTACTAAACTACAACATTATTGTGTAAAAGATTGAAAATTATTATAATTTTTTAAAGATTCATTAATTATATCTTTATTAAAGTCAATTGTTTTTTTACTTATATTATTTCTAGTAAAAAACTCATTCTATTTAAATGTTTTTTCAAATTCTATAATAAATTTTACTGTAACAGCTTTATATTAATGTTATATTCTAAAATTTTAAACTTATACACAGTTTATATTGTTAGTTATAATATGATTTAATTTCAAATAAAAGTAAAAACAATAACATTATATTGCTTAAATAACGATAAAATATTTAATAATATATAATCTATTAGTTAAATATTATCTAATCAAGTAATTAATGCTTTGTTTTTATCATTTGAGTTTATTTTAATAAAAAACTTAAAGATCATATTAAAATTATCTATTATTATATATTTTTCATTATAGAACAAGATTTATTTAATTATATATTCTATTTTATCAAATATATTTTAAAAATTGCTATCTTCTTTTAATTAAACTTTATATTAATTAATATAATTAATAACTCCAAAGGATGTGTGATTTAAAATTAAATTAATAAAACATTTTTGAACTAAATTATTATTTTTATTGTATTCTATTTTTTATTGTTTAATTTAACTATTGATTATGGTAATCTTAGTAAATTTATTATTAATATTATAATGTGAACTAAAAATTTTATAGTTTTTAATAGTGGTTCGAAATAAAGTTATTTGATTATTTTTTTTAACTATTTTAATATATTTTCTACACATTAACTAATTAAAGTTTAAATTTGTTTATACACTTAGAAATAGTGTATTTTTTATTTATAAATATACTTAAAAGATTTAAACTAACTATTGTTAAATCTATTGGTTTATTGTTATTAATTTTTTTTATTATTTCTTAGTTGATTGAAGATATTGCTAAAAAGTATGATTGTATTTTGATTATTAAAGAAGTTATTGATAGAAAAATTAACTTAATTAACTGATTTCTTGTTTAATATTTTGTAAAAAAGATTTAATATTAAAAATTTTAGATTCCAAATTTTGTAAATTTTTTATTTTCTTTTCTATAATAAATATTCTATTTTCTAAAGCTATATTTAACTTTTTCTTTAAATTTTTGTTTTGTTTAGTAAGAGTAATAATAAAGTAATTTAATTTTAGTGTTTTAATTTAATTTAAATATTTAATTTTTTTTAGTAACTTAAATTAAAAATATAATCATTATTAAAATAGAATCCTATAGTAATTTTATTATTTAAATCATTTTTACTCAATAAAATAAACATAATTTCATTAATTCTTCTAGATATATTAATTTTAATACTTTATAACTTTAAAACTTTGTTTATAATGTCTTTATCTTTAATAAAGGTAAATATTTTAAATTTAATAATTATAAATAATTGATCTAGTTCAATAAAATCTTTATAAATATCATTTTCATTCACTATAATTTCATTATCAAAACCAATTGCTTAGAAATTTGTAGTAGTAACTAAGTTAAATATAATAATTTTATACTTTTTTTTCTATTAAATTTATAATATTCCAAAAATTAGAATATGAAAGGTTAATATTAATATTATATTTGTACTTAATAAAACTAGATTATACAAAAGTTTTAAATTATTTATTATTATTATTAATTAATAATTTATCTGCTTCAATTCTAAATCTAAAAAAAGTAATTATTCTGTTTATATTATTAAAAACAGTAGTAATTTTGTAGAAAAAATTATATAAAATATTAAAATCTTTAATAAATTTTTCAACAATCACTTCTTTAATATCCTTAAATAAAACCATTACCCTAATAATATTTTTGTGAAAACTTTTAGTTTTAGTTTTTTTAATAGTATTAATAGTATTTTTTCTAATGTTAATTGGTTTATTATTTTTATTTGGAATAAACTTAAGTCTTTTCTTCTTTACATATTTTTATTTTATACATTATCATTCTTACTAAAAATAAAATAAGATTATTTTTCAGTGTTGTTATTATTATTATTATTGTATTGTATGTTGTTTATGTTATTATTTATGTTTATTATATTGTTATCAATATATAATCTTGGAATCCTAAGTGTATAGGAATATTGGTAAGTTAAATGAAATATTAATTTAGAAGTTAAGTGAATTATTAAAATAAATTAAGATGATATATTATCTATTATTCTTTTTAGTAAATTTTTTTTAATATAAATAATTATAATTAAGAAATTATATTTTGATGTAAAAATTACATTCTAATTAAAAGTAAGTATTTTTTTAAAATACATGAATACTTTATTATTTTTGAAGTCTTATTAATAAAATATTTTTTTATTTTATTAAAAAAAATTATATTTAAATTATTTTAAATATTTCAATTTACCAGAAAATAAAATATTAAAATTAATTTAGTTAATATTATAATATATAATAGTGTTTTTATAAAATTAATAAAATATTTTAAAGTATATAAATTAGTTATTAAAATAGTTTATTTTAAATTAATATTATAATAAAATAATATATTATTTATTTTTAATTAAGCAGTGAAAAAAGTTCTGCTAATAAAATGTTAAATTTATTTCAAATTTTAACATTGACCAACTTGATCATTTGGATTTCTTAAATGTTCTTCAAAATATTGTAATGCCTCTTTAATATTTCCTTCTTTATATAAATGATATAAATTCCTAAAATCAATATCCATTGCAACATGCAAACTTCCCCCAATTCAAAAACCTTTAAATCTCGCAGTTGGCTCTTATTATTACTAAATCTAATTTCTTCCACACATCTACTTAAAAACTTTTCCTTAATTCATTCTGAACTCTTTCGGAAATTGCTATTGAAATATCAATTTCAAAATTTTTTTTAACATTTTTCTGATTTTCATTAAAGCGTTTCCAAAAAATAGTGATTTGGCTCGTTCGAAAATACCACTTGCAACTGAATCTGTATCAATATTATATTTTTATATTTTGAACTATTTCAATTAAAGAAGATGATGTTTCGGTCTATGTAAAAAATTTATTAATACAAAAACAATTGATGGAGGTGTCTCTAAAATCTTTTTATAAAGCTCATTCACGAATTGCATAATATTAATGCATATCAAAGTACAAGTATTATTATACCACTCTGAATTAAAAACAAAAGAAATAAGTATCCGATTCGTTGTCTTGTCAACAATATGTTTTCACAATTATAATTATTTTTTGTTATCAGAAATTAAAGCTGGTTAACTTCCAGTTCAAATAACAAAGAACGTTATTTTAATATAATGTATGATAAAATAAATAATTATTTAATAAAATGTGGTTACTATTTTTATAATAAACATATTTATATTACACAAATATTTACAGATAACACAGGGTTGAATCTATTAACATTTAGAACAACAGGATTCGTCATAAATAAAATTCTATTATATACATCTAATTGTATATTTCATAAATCAACTCATTCATCTGTAATTTAAAATATAAAAAATTGCAAAATTTTATTTTCTTTATATCTGCTGTACTGATAATATAAACAGTATAAGGACATGGTTAACAGTTGTTTTTGAATTAACATAACAATCAGTTTTTAATTTTTATTGTTGCTTTTATAATAAAACTGTTTATAAAAACTTTAAGGTAATTATTTTAAAAACAATCAGTTTTATTTTAATTTATTGAATAAAAGGTAATTAAATAATCGGTAGTATTTAAAATACTTTAGCTGATACAAAAAGAAAAATGAGAAATGCAAAAAAATCGTTTATACAGTGATTGTAAAGAAATTAAAATATACCAAATTAATAACATTAAAACCACTGATAATATAATTTCGGTACTATCAATTATTAATGTTTACAAGGGAAGGGGAGTTAGAGTTAAAAAGAATAAAGAAGACAGATAAGCTCCAGGCAAGATGGTAATTATTAACATGGTAATTCCCCTCTAAACGATATTCTTTCGCCCTCCCGACAATTATTTAATCAACCAAAGTTTTTATTCATAAGATAAAATTAGAACAAGCCCAAGAGAAAGAAAAAGAAAGACATGTAAGAATTCAAAAAGAGAAGGAAAGAGAAGCTAAGAAGAAAGAAATTGGAAGAACAAAGACTGGAACGTATTTACAACTTTAATTTATTAAATTAGTTTTTACAATAAATTTATTTTGTAACCATATAAAGGTATTTAAATTAGAATTATAAATAGACTTTACAGTTCCATCAATTATCATTGATTTTTCTAAAATAAAATTATTATTAATATTCAATAATGATATTTTTGTTAATTCATCATCAATTTTTTCTCCAATTATTAATTTTCCATTTTTAGTTATTGTAATTGTTGTAATTTCTATTTGATTAGATTTATAAATATACATTTGTTTATAATTATTATTAATATTTAAAAATATAATTTCCGTTTTCAATTTTATAATTATTAAATTATTATAAATTAATAATAAATTATTACTATAATTGTCATCAATACAAAAATCATTTATCATTTCTTTAAATGGTATTGTTTTTATAATTTTAAATTTAATATCATTTTCCTTTTTTTCCTTTTTTTCCATTTCAATAAAAAATAATGAATCTATTGTTAATACTAATAAAATTTCCTTCTCTTTTTCTTTAAATACTAAAATTTCCATAAAAGTTATTTCTGTATTTAAATTTATTGTATCCATATAAATATTTTTTTTAAAAAAATCTAACTCACCATTCTTATATCCCAATAAAATTATATTTCTATCAATCTTAAAAGTTTTTAAACATTTAATCTCCGACATTTCCTTTTTCATTTTATTATTTAATTCAACAATACGTATTTGTTGTTTATTATTATTTTCAAAGTAATTTTTAATTGCTTTTAATAAATTTTTATTAATTATTAAAATAAATCCACTAATAAAATAATATTTAAATAAATTATTTTCATTTTTAGTAATATCATCTAAAAATATTACTTTCATATTTTGATTTATATTTATTTCATTTTCAGTAATTTTAATTATTACAAAAGATTGTTTTAAATTTTGTAAAAAGAAAAAATAATAATTATTTTTATATTTAATTAATTCTAATTGATTAATTTCATTAATTATATTATTAAATATATTTAATATAGTATATTCTATTTTAGGTAATTCATTTAAATTATTAATTAAATTATTATTTTCTATATTTTGTTGTTTATTTTCTAATGAATTATTTAATTTTCTTTTTTTAGTATTTAATTGTTGTAAACTTTTTGATTGTAAACTTTCTTCATTATCAGAATCTTCTATTAATATAATTTCATTTTCTTCCTTTTTAGTATCTTTTTCTTTTTTAATTTCTAATTTTATAAAATTATTACCATTAAAATTATTATTCCCATTTAAATCATTATTAATAACATTTTCTAAAATTGTAATATCTTGTTCCACTTTACAATTTCTCAAAATCAATTGATCATTATTTTCCATATTTAAATTATTTTCCTTAAAAGAAGAAGAAGAACCATTCCCCATTAATCTTCCAAATATATACTCTACATCTTTTTGATCCACAATTAATTCATCAATTTCTTTTTTCTTTAACCATTCATCAATTTCCTTTTTAATAAAATTTAAAACTTTTCTTTTTTTTTCTTCTAAATTTCCATTTTCTTCCATTTGCTTTTTAAATATAGAAAAATCCCTTTTATAAATTGTACAAATATTTAACATTTTATTTTGAATATTTAATAATGTATTTTTATTTAAATTATTTAAATTTGTACTATTTTGGGAATTTATTTTTAAATATAAATAATGATAAAAATAGAAAAATAATAAAATGTCAATTAATTTTTCTATATTATTATTTAATTCTATATTTATATTATTTAATTGATTAGAATTTACTATATTTGGTAAAAATAATAAAAGATATTTTTCTGCTTTTCTAAATTTAACGTTATTAATATAATTTAAAAATAAATCTTTATTAAAATAAGATTTAGATTCTTTACCAAATAAAGTTAATGATTTAAAATAGTTTTGACTAAATAAATAACATTGAATTAATTTTTCCATTTTTAAATGAAATTGTAAATCATTTTCTCTTTTTGGAAAGAAATTATCATCATCAATAAATTCATTATTTATTTCTTGTTCATTTTGATTTATTAAATTATTTACATTTTTGGAAATATTTAAATTAGTAAAAGTGGAAGAAGAAGAAGAAGAAGTAGTTGTAATAGAAGAAGAAGTGGCATTTGATAAAAAAGTATCATTTCTATTTATAGTATGATCAGAAAGAAATGAATTATTTAATTGTTGTAATTGTTGAAATGAATTTTCCTTTTCGGAAAAAGTTTCATTATTACCATTGTAATTACCATCATCGGAAATATCATTATTATCTTTGGAAAGAAAAGATAATTGATTATTTTCAATATTCATTTCTTGTTGTATTTCTCGTTGTTGTTGATTTATAATTTCTTTTTGTAAATTATTTAATTGTTGTTGTTGTTGTGGTATTACCACCATTTCTTGACTTTTCACTTCTTCTTCTTCTTCTTCATCATCAAAGGGATTGATATAATGATGATTTACTTTTCTTTTGGACATTTTTTTTATTTTGTAAAACTTTTAAATTTGTTTACCTTAATAAAAATAATAATAATGGTTATTATTTGTTTATTTAAATAATAATTATTTACTGATAATTACAGTTATAAGATTTTTTGTTATTTGTGTGGTTAGGTATTATTAAATAATTGTTTAATAATCTATATTTCAATTACATACAATAAATTTTATTATTTCTTGTTTGATTTAAAAAAAACGTTGTAAATTTGAAAAGAAAAATAGCGGTGCAAGTGAAAAAGTTGACAAGCTTATCAAATACGCAGAACTAATACAGTGAATGCAAGTGCAATCCCCTACATCACCACAAGTGCAAATCCCACCATGAACCATTCTTTTACTTGTATCCCAGAGAACAAACGCAATCAATAAATGCTTCAATCCCAATGACCACCATCATCTTCAATCCCACCTGCACGCAGTCACTATAAAAAAAACCGAAGCAACAACAATATCAGAAAAATTAAAAAAAAATTGAAAAAAAAAAATGAATGTTATCTTTTTTCAACCAGATACTCGTAATCTTCCACTAGCTGCATATTTAGTATCCCAATTAAGTGGACAAAAAGTTAACTTTAAAGTAACAAAGAATACTTCAATTACCTTAACTGAATCTGCTAATGGGTATGTATATATATATATTTTTTAATTAATATTCTAACATATATTCTAATACAATAATATTTAATAATACAATAATAATAGTTTACGTGGTAATACATATTTAGCATATTTATTATCTAAAAATACATCTTTATCAATTACAAATTTAGATGATTTAATTTCAATAATTGAAACATCTAATGAAATTAAACAAAATACAACATTTGAACAATTAGATTTATCTATTCAAAGATTAGATAATCAATTACAAATTAAAACTTATTTATCTGGTGATTCACTTTCTATTTGTGATTTAATTTTATATGAATCTTTAAAATTAAATCAACAATTATTAGAAAATTATATGAAAAGAGTTCAAAGTAAAAAAAATATTCCACATTTTCATCGCTATTTTGAATTGTTAGATAAAAATGAAAAGATTCAAAAAGCAGTACAAATTTTGGAAAGGGCGGGAAAGAATGGTACTTCAACAGATGAAGAAGTAAAGGCTTTAGAAAAAAATACAACAACTACTACTACCACTACATCTGCTAATACTAGTACTAGTAATAATACAACTACTGGTAAAAATAAGGGTACTAATAACAATACAAAAGAAAAGAAGGATGATTCAGATATTCGTTTAGAATTACCAAATGCAGAAATGGGTAAAGTAGTTACTAGATTTCCACCTGAAGCATCTGGATTTTTACATATTGGACATGCTAAAGCAGCATTAATGAATAATTATTTTGCTAAGAAATATAAAGGTAAATTAGTTATGAGATTTGATGATACCAATCCAGATAAAGAAAAGGAAGAATATGAACATGCAATTTTAAATGATTTAAAACAATTACAAATTATTCCAGATATTAGAGTAAGAAGTAGTGATCATTTTGATAAATGTATTGAATTAGCTAAACAATTAATTAATGAAGGAAAAGCATATATTGATGATACACCAGTTGAAGAATTAAGAAGAATGAAATTAGTTGGAGAAGAATCACCAAATAGAAATAATTCAATTGAAAAGAATTTGGAATTATTTGAAGAAATGATTAAAGGTACTGAATTAGGTAAAAAGTGTGTATTAAGAGCTAAAATAGATATGAAAGCATTAAATGGATGTATGAGAGATCCAGTATTATATAGATGTAAAGATAAACCACATCCTGCAACTGGTGATAAATATAAATGTTATCCAACATATGATTTTGTATGTCCAGTTGTTGATAGTTTAGATGGAGTTACACATGCATTAAGAACATCTGAATATAATGATAGAAATGAACAATATTATTGGATTTGTGATGCTTTAAAAATTAGAAAACCAATTTTATATGATTTTAGTAGATTAAATTTTGAACATACTGTCATGTCTAAACGTAAATTAACTAAATTAGTTGAAAGTGGTGTTGTTGAAGGATGGAATGATCCACGTTTCCCAACAGTACAAGGTTTATTACGTAGAGGATTATCTGTTGATGCTCTTTATCAATTTATTTTAGAACAAGGTGCATCACGTAATGTTGTTACAATTCAATGGGAAAAATTATGGGCAATTAATAAGAAAGTTATTGATCCAATTGTTCCAAGATATTGTGCAATTGAAAAGGATGGAATTGTTCCATTTAAATTATTAAATGGTCCATCCAATGGTTTAGAATCTAGAGAAAATCCAAAACATAAAAAGAATGAATCATTAGGAAAGAAAATTACTTATTATTCATCAACTATTTATTTAGATAAAGAAGATGCATTAGCAATTGAAAAGGATGAAGAAGTTACTTTAATGGATTGGGGTAATGCAATTATTCAAAAGATTATTAAAGATGATGAAGGTAATGTTAAAGAATTGGAAGGTATTCTTCATTTAGAAGGTGATTTTAAAAAGACTAAAAAGAAATTAACATGGTTACCTACTGATAGTTCTGTTTTAACAAATGTTAAGATTGTTACTTATGATTATTTAATTACAAAAGAAGTAATTGAAGCAGGTGATAATGTAGATGATTATGTTAATGTTAATTCTAAACATTATTCTTATTCTTATGGTGATCATAATTTAAAGGATTTAAAGAAGAGTGAAACTATTCAATTAGAACGTAGAGGTTATTATATTTGTGATGAAACCTTTAATGGTGACTATACTACATTGATTTATATTCCAGATGGTACTAAACCTAAAAGTAAAAAATGAATCATGAAATAAAACATGCTTTACATTTCTTGAAGGAATTGGAACCTTGTTCTTCTTCTTCTAATGACAATACTATTGATAACAATAATAAAGAATTAAAGAAATTAAAAGTACCTACATTGATTGATAGTTTTATATCTTCCGATAATACAATTCCAATACTTTCCTTTTCATCCAATTGTTCCTTATCATTTACAGAACCATTTTGGACATTATATTTAAATAATAAAATTATTTATTTAGATTATAGAAAACCTATATTTAATTTATTTATGTTTTTAAAAATATTAAATTATTTTTTATTTAATAAAAATAAAATGAATAAAAATTTAAATTTAAAAGAATTTATTAAATTATTACAACCTACAACTACATTAATTTTAAATAATAAAATTTATAATAATTTTATTAATGAAATAAATAAATTATTAGAAAAAGAAAAGGAAATTTTAAATATTCATTTTGAAGAAAATAAATATGTAAATAATTTAACATTTTTAATTTTAGAACATTTACAATTATATAATAAATATTATGAAAATCATTCAAGTAAAATAAATAATAAAAAAATTAAAAAATTAATTAAATGTGAAGAATTAATTACAAAAGAATATCATTTTTATAAAATTAAATGTTTTGATAAAACAAATAAATATTTTTATTTTGAAAATAATTATTCTTTTTATTCATTTACTTCAATTTATTTAAATAAAAATAAATTTCATTATTTTAATAATACAACAATAAATGATCATTTATTTATAGAATTACATCCGGAATTTAAACTATTTATAGAACAAGATCTATTTATAACACAATTATTATTTAATGATGGTGAATATAAAGGAGATGTAAATAATTTAAATGAACCAAATGGTATAGGTTTTTGGAAAAGTTTAAATATGGATTGTTCTTATTATGGTAATTTTTTAAATGGTAAAAAACATGGATTTGGTAAATTTATTACAAAAGATATTATTTTTGAAGGTGAATTTAAAAATGATGAAATGGATGGAAATGGTGAATTAAAAGTTATTTTTGGAGAACATTTAAATTCTAGATATTTAGGTGAATTTAAATTTGGAATGAGAAATGGTTATGGAATACAATATTATTGTTATAATAATGATACTATAAATGATATTACTATAATAATGATTGATGAATATGGAAATAAATGTCATGAATGGTATAGAGGAGAGTGGGAAGATGATATTCGTAGTGGAATGGGTGAATTTAGATCTAATAATGAATGGAAGTATGGAATGTGGAAAAATAATGATTTAAAAGATGGTATAGGTATTATTAAAGAATATTTAAATGATAATTTAATTACACCATTTATTTGTTATTTAGTAATTTATGAAAAATTTAAAATTATTTCTAAAAAATCACAAATACCATCTACTTTATTACCACATGTTTTAAATAATTGTTCTTTATTAAAACAATTAAATGATGATAGTTATCAATTAATTTTATTAAATAATAATCAAAAAACACCTAAAAGAGTAATTTACAATGGATATTGTTTTCGTTCAAAATTGGAAATGAAATGGGCTAAATTTTTTGAATCATGTAATTTACAATATGAATATGAATGTAGAACATTTTCAATTTCAACACAACACACTTATACACCTGATTTTTATTTACCTTCCATTAATACATGGATTGAAATTAAACCTACTTATCCAATTGAAGAAGAAAGAACAAAAGCACAAGCATTAGCTAATATTTTAAAAACGAGAGAGAAAAGTGATCATGCTAGAGTTTTTATTTTATATGGTGATGTATCTGCTCCATTTACAAAAAAGTTTTCAAGTGGAGCAATGGCTATTGAATTTTATTCAAATAATAATAATAATAATGGAGAAGAGAGTAGTAGTACAACAACAACAACATTTTCTACATTAGAACCATTAGGTTGGTGTCAATGTGAAATATGTGGTAAAATATCATTACAATATCGTTGTCAACCTAATTGTTGTAATCAAAAACAAAATGATGAAACAGTAATACATAAATCAAAAATATTAGATAATGCATATTTCCTAGTATCTAAATTAGAATTTATTGAATGGGGTGATTTACAACAAGTTAGTTTCAATAGTATTAATTATAATAATCAATTTACAATCATACCAAAATATAAGAAAAATACTCCTCCAAAAAAGAAAAGTAAATTTTTTCAATAAAATTATTTTCTAAAATTATTCATTAAAGATAATTTAGCTTCTAAACTAATTTTAGGATCTAACAATTGATTACTAATATCATTACCAAAATAATTTTCTAATAATCTTGTAATTGAAACATGTTCTAATAAAATCTTTTCAACATTAGAATCTTTTCGTTGTTCTAATTGATTTGATAATTCTTCATTTTGTAATTTTAATTGTTTTAATTGATCAATTAATATTTTCATTTGACCTTTACTTTGTGTAATTTTATTATTTAATTCCATCATTTTAATTCTCATATTTCTTAATGTTTCTTCATATTTTGTATCTATTTTAATATTTTCAATTTTATTTGATTGTAAATTCATATCTAATTTTAATAATAATCCATCAATTAATTTTATACCATTTAATGGATTATCAAAATTTAATTCTTCATTATTTACAGAAATATCTTTTGAATATCTATTATTACTTTTAATTAAAATATTATATAAATCTTTTAATTTAATAATTAAATCTTTTCTTTCTTGTAATAATTGTTCATATGTTTGATTTAAAATATTATATTTCATTGAAATACCTCTACTTTCAATTTCCCTTTCTTGAATTTTTAATCTTCTAATTTTTAATTTAGTTTTATATTTAGATATTCTACTAGTTGTCTCTTGTAATTGTTTTCTAAGATTTACAATTTCCTTTTCAAATGCTTCTTTCCATCTAACATTATTAATTGGTAATTCAATCTCTTCATCTGATGAATCATCATCTTCTTCTTCTATATTATTAATCATTGTAATCATTGCTGGAATGACAGGTTCACCTTCACATTCCCATATTCTAACTTTATTATCAGAACAAAATGCAAATATTTTAGATTCAGGTAATTCAACCATTGATTTAACAAATACAGTATTACCTTTAATCTTTTTAATTGCCTTAACTTGTGTAGTATCAAATATATGAATAACTTTATCTTCACCACAACTCCAAATTTGTTTACTAGTTGCAATTAATGAAGCAATTGGTTGATCATGTGATTTAATTTCTTTTAAACATTTTAATCTATCAATATCATATACCCTTAATTTACCATCATTTCCAGATGCCCAAATATAATTACCTGAATAAACTAAATGTAATGTATTTGAATAAGAAGGTAATTCTTTAATCACTCTACCAGTCATTGCATCTCTAACTTTAACAATACCATCATCTGAACATGTCCATACATGATGTTTCTTATCTAAAAAATACATACATCTAATAGGTGCTTTATGATCATTTAATACTTGTAATGGTTGTAAAGTAAAATAATCAATAATTCTAATAGTTTGATCTAATGAACATGTCCAAATAGTATACTTCTTATTTTCATTTGAACCATACATTACTAAAATAATTCTAGTTATAGCAGAAGAATGTAAATTTAATAATTCTCTTTCCTTCTCTCCTGTTAATGCATCCCAAATTGCAATTTTACCATTTTCAAAACCACTTAATACTTTATCTACACCTGGTATATATGTTAATGATGTACAAAATGTTGTAGAGATATCTAATTCAACTTTTCTATAATCTAAATTTGTTAATCCATGTCTTAAATCAAATATTGATAATTGTCCTTTTGGACCACCTGACCAAACTGTATTATTTGTTTTTACATAACATGCACAAATTACTTCTCCTTGTTTAATTAGATTTTTAAATGTATTAACTAATTCACCTGTTTTACCTACATAATTGGATGGTGTTGTAGGTGAAATTATTTCTATATTTCTTCTAGGTGAATGTTTATTGTTATTAAATGTTATTGGTGAAATACCTTGAGCAAATACTTGAAAGCTTAATGTTTTTTGTATTTTTAATAATACTTACATCTTTTAGCTGTTCCTGTAGAGATTGTATTCATCATTTTACTACCTTTTTGTTGGGAAGGTAAGGGTGTTTTAAGGTTAACGTTATTATTATTGGATGCTACTGTTACTACTGCTGCTGCATTGTTGTTATTATTATTGTTATTATTAGTAACCCCATTGTTATTGTTATTGTTATTATTACTGCCTGTATTCGTAGTTCCCACCTTCTCTTCTTTTGTTGCTGTAGTTTGTTTTGGCGGATTTTGATTTTTCTTCATTTTTTTTTTCTTTTTAATTGTTCACCACCGTCATTGGCGGGAAGAATAACGTAAATTAGTTCAACATTACAATTTTCATTGTTTTTATTTAATGTTCTTCAAAAAAATAATTATTCTAAAGATTGATTTATACTCATCATTGAATTATTAATACTTGCACTACTAGTATTTGATAATGTCATTGTCGTATTAAATGTTGGAGAATGTGGTGGTGACATTAACACACCACTATCATCATCATTAAATTTCCCTGCATTATTATTCTCTTCATCATTATTATTAACCATTGTTGACATTGTAGTTGATAATCCACTTGTAGTTGTTGTAGTTGCTGCCTTTAAATTTTTTAATCTAGCTCCAAATTGTTGTTTTAATAGTTTTAATTGATCTTCTCTTTGTGGTGATATTGGTGGCGGTTTTGAATTAATCATTTCTTCTTCTTCTAAATTTAAATCTTTTAATCTATTTATTAATGATTCATTATATTGTTTTTCTTTTTGTTTATAATTTTGTGTTGTTTCATTATATTCATCATCAATATCATCTATTGGTGCATCTAATAATTCTATTGGAATAGATTCTTCTTCACTATCTTCTTCTTCATCTTCATCTTTATCACTAGAATTTTCATCATCACTATTTTCATTATAATCATTTATTAAATTAATTGTTTTATCAGATAAATTTAAATCTTTATATAAATTTAATGAATCCAATCCACTCATTACTTTATTTTCCAATTCTTTTTTATTATTATTATTATTAGTTGTTGTACCATTCACTACTGCAACATTTATATTATTTAAATTATTATTATTAAAATTATTATTAAAAGAAGTAATTGTACTATTACTGCTTAAACTTGATGTTGTTGATAATTTACTATTTCTTCTTCTAATTGGTGCTTCATTTTGTGATATTTTTTCATAATGTCTATTTAATAATTCCATTTCCTTTTCAAATTCATTTGTATAATTTAAATTCTCTAATAAATCATTTAATGGTAACGTTCCCAACTCTTTTACTAATTCACTTGCATTATTATTAAATTGATTACCACTTTTATTTGTGGTATAATTATTATTAAATAAATTTCTATCACTCATCTCACTACCAATAGATGTTAAATCATCATCATCATTATCTTTCATTAAATAATTATTATTAAAATAAATTGGATTATTATTTAAAATATTTAATTGTAAATTATTTAATTGATTATTTTTAATTTCTCTTAATACTATATATGGATGTAAATCTTTATTTCTTATTCTATTATGTATAGGTATATTTTCAGGTAATAAATTATAATAAAAATAATTATTTCCATTTTTAGCTTCTCTAAAAGCTTTATAATGTACTAATATAGTAATTAAATATTCATACATTTCAATTTTATCTTTTTTATAAAATCTTTTTTGTAATTCATTTAAACAATTTTCAATTAATTTTCTTGGTTGATCTCTTAACACTCTTTTAGTTAAATATCCAATTTTAGTATTAGGTACAAAATGTGGTACAATCCCTAATTTAACTTTTTTCTTCTTATTTATAAATGTAATTTTATTATTCAATGAATTATTTTTTTGTAAACTATTTTGTAAACTAAAAGTACTCTTTTCATTTACCACAATACATTCATTAATAATTTGTGATCTACAAAATAAAAAAAACATTAAATCAATCACATTATAATAAGGTGTTAAAAATAATCCAAATAACTCCATTTCCTTATTTATATTTTTATAAAATTTAATAGTTTCTAATAAATCATTGGTTGTTTGTTTAATTAATTTATCTAAACCTAATTTTTTAGATAAATGATTAAATACAAATGATGAAAATGATTCTAATGAGCCTGTATTTGTTTGTATTTCATTTAAAAAACATTGATATCTATTATTGTAAATATCATCTATTATTCTTAATGCCCATTCTAATGATCTCTTTTTTATACTATTATTACTACTATTTATAGTATTACTACTTATAGTATGATTATTATTATTAGCAGAATTATTATTTATAGTATTACTATTCCTTAATGGAATAGTATTATTATTGATAACCACGTTTGTGGTAGTATTCGGTAATGATGGTTTATAAATTACAGTAGTGATATCATTATCCATCGTTTGTGGTGTTGATAATTGATCACAAT
>CADWAF010005040.1:0-27181 GCA_902984215.1 Willaertia magna | reverse complement strand
CCCAAACCCAAACCCAAACCCTATGAATTCTTACAGGATTTTCTTCATCAGAAGATTTAAAATTATTTTTAATTTTGTACATTTCTATTCCTTTAACAAATACCCATTCAATACTTATAATATAACATATTACTATTTTTCCAGTACTTAGTAATTTAAATTCAATAAAATCTCCTTCTTCTAAGCTATTATAAAATTTAATATAAATTGTGTTTATAAAACTTAATAAAAAGGTTTTATATAAAAATGTTAATAATAAAGCATTAAGTCTAAAAGTTATTATTGAATTAATTTCATAATAAATAGTAATTATATAAAAAAAAGATATATTAAGAAAAAAATACATTATATAACTAACACCCTCTATTTTATCTAACACCCAAATTTTCCATTCTTTTCTAAATTTTGGTTTTAATAAAGATAGATTAATATTTTGTTTAATTTTAATTTCAAATTCTATAAAATTAGGTGTATTTTTTGTATTTTTTAATTCTCTTTCATTATAAAAATAAATAGAAAAAAGTATAGATAAATATTTAAAAACAATAGTTGAACAAAATAAAAAAAAAAGACTCCAAAAAACAAAATAAACCACAGAATTTATACGATTTGTTGTTATTATACTTTCAACTGCGTTTGTTGTATTGGTACCTATTATAAATGTTAAAACTTCAAGTGATTTAAACATTTTTTTTTTCATTATTTTTTAGTTGTTTAGTAGTATTGTATGTTAATTCAGGATAGGCAAGTAATGTTAAATCAAAAGTTAAAGTCCAAAAAATATCTTTTTTTTTAATATCTAATAATGTATTCCAATTATGAATAATAATATTTCTATTTCTATCAACAAAAACTATTTCACTTTTTATTGAATTATTTTTAAGTTTTAAAAAATTTTCACTAAATGCTTCAATATCTTCAGAATCAAAACTTATTGGAGCGTATTTAGATTCTACGATATCAAATATATGAGGTTCAGATATTAAATAAAGAGAAAATTCTTTTTATTTAATTTCATTTTTTGCGTTAGATTTTGGTTCTTGTTTTTGAGAATTATTATTAGAAGGCATTAAAAATTCTCTTAAAATAAAATTAGAATGTTCTTCAAGTTTTAAGTTTTCAATGATATGAATAATATACATTTTATGATTAACAGATGGTTTATGGGTATATTTCCATAGTATAAAACAAAATCCTATACCTCCAATATAAACAATTTTAGGTGGAGTTAATATTTTAAAACAAGGATTTAAATTATGGTGAGATTTTAATTTTTTAATGGTATAAGCTCTAATGTCTACATCAATAGTTTTAGAATCAATCATATCATAAAATCTTTTAAGATTGTTTTTTTCTTTTTCTTGATCTACAGTGTCAATATTGTAAATACCCATTTAAATTTTTTTTTAAAGAAATGTTTAAAAATATTTTATTTATTTTTTTATTTTAATTTAATGTGGTCTTCCACTACCAAAATAATTCAAATTTCTATTCTGAGTTATATTAAATTCATCTCTAGCGGATAATATTTGTAAATTTGTAGTTGCATTATTGTTATGTTGATAATCAAATGGTTTTACGTCATTGTTAAGTTCACTAAAATTTAACTGTTTAATACTATAAGCCAATATAACACTTAAAATAAAACATATCAATGAAAATAAATTGTTAAAAACACAACAAATAATTGTTATAACTAATAAAGTATCTGTACCTGATTCAACATCGTTTAATGAACAAACAAAAGATATAATAACAAAACAATAAAGTGCAGAGCTTAACAAGCTTAATAATTGTATACCTGGTACTAGAAAGGCTAATCCTAAACTAACAGTTTTATGATGTATTAATTTTACATCTTTAACAATACTATGAGTCATTAAAAAGGCTATTGTATGCCATGCAAGAAATAAATTAATTTTAGTCGAACATATTTGTTCGCTACAAGTTAATAAAAATATTAACAACCAAGATGCAATTTGCAGAAAGTTAAAGAATTTGAAAATCTTTGCTTTTTTCTTACAAAGGTCTCTTTGAGTATTCATTTTAAATTATTAAATAAATTTATTTATATAAATTTTAAATTTAATTGTTTTTTCTTTTGGCTAATATTTTTTTGTTTGTGTCTGAATGAACTTGACTTTGATTTTTACTTGAAATACTACTTTCTATAAAATCAGAGTTTGATGAAATATTGAAACTTGATGTTGTTGAATAAGGTAAATGTTCTGTTTTTGTTGATGCTTTTTGAGGAGTGGCCTTGTTGAGTAAGTAAAAATAGCAAGGGAGTGAAAGTAAAATTATTATAAATGCAAGTCCTGCAAATAATACAATAAAAATATCTGAATAATCACTGTCTTCATCAGGATCTTCATTAGGACGAGGTGTTTCTTCTGATTCTTTTACAACACGGTATGTGACAAAATTAATGTTTATATCTTTTTCTAAATTTTCAGTATCTGATAAAATACATTTAGTTTCGTCTAAAGTTAAACGACAATTTTCTCTTTTACATTTAATTGAATCTTTTGGATCATAAAACTTGCTTTCACATTTATCGAAACATCTCTTTAATTCTTCATTGTACGAATTAACTTCTGAATCAATAGACTTTTCTTCAAAATCGAATAAAGCAGTATTATAATTACAAACTTGTTTTTTAGCATATTTACGTTTGTTAAACAATGTACCATTACCATATATATTATTATTATCACCAAAGATTACTAGCGGATAATGATTTAATGTACTATATTTATCATTTTCTAAAATATTTCTTTCTGAAGGATTAGTATTCATACCATAATAATTGTAATTTACATAGATATCCTTTTCTAAAAGATAAACTGCACTTGAATTACATGAAAAACTACAAACTATATTAGATTTAATTGAAGTATGGAAATTGTTAAATACGGTATTCAAAATATTTTTCTTTGGTGTTATTTCACAATTTTTAATATTTGTTTTAGTTTTTAAACTAATATAAGAGTCAATAAAATCATTATTTGATAATAATATTTCAAAATTTTCATCTGATATTTTATCTCTTTGTAAATCCAGTGAAATGCCTATAGTTTGTAAATTCTTCACTTTCCTTCCCTTGATATCTTTACCAACTTTATAAACTTCAGCAATATTTAAAGATTTGTCAGCAATATTGTAAAATAATAAATTATCTGAAATGAATAAATCACCTCTTAAATCACTATTTGCAACGATTCTAATACTGTTAATATTTGGTTTAGATAAATATGTATTCGTTAAAGCCTTTTTGTTGGAATTATTGTTTCTTTTAACATTCTTTTTACTTTCTTTGGATTTTCTATTTTTTTTGTTAGTTGTTTCTTTTTTGTTTACTTCTAAATTATTAACTTTGTTTGTTTTTAAAGTTGATTTCTTTTCTAATGTTAAATCAAATTCTTGGATATTTAATCTAGTTCATAATCTATTATTTGTCACATATATATCTGAATTCATCTTTTGTAAACCACAGTTAACATCCTTTGATAATATATTTGAAGTATTTAATTCTAAATTGACAATTGAAAAGTTATAGAAGTTATAAACATCATACATTACTGTGTTACCATCGATAATCAATCCTTTGATAGGACTTTTAATTTTCTTTGTTGAGGGAGAAACGTTTATTAATTGACCTTTGTATGTGTTGTTTAAAATCGTAAAGAAGTTCGATTCGATAACAATGTTGTTTAAAGGTACTTGATAAATATTAGCATTATCTATTAAAATGGATTTTGGACAATTTTCAAAGTGATTTTCACTAATACGAACTTTTCAAGAGCGTCATTTAAAATCAATACATGAGCGCTTGAATAATAAAATGAATTACCTAATACCGTTAAATTATTAACACTGTTTAAATTCAATGATATTTTGTCGTAGTAATTCTTTCCAGTGTCATTTAATACTGTAAAAACATTATTTGAAACCATTAAATTATTATTTTTTAATCTTTTATCTGTGAATAATGGTTGTTTATCGCCTTTAGTAAAATAATCTGCAATGAAATAATTTTCACTTATTTTAATATCCGAAACGTGTTTTTTTTGTAATTTGGTATTACTACATTTACTACTGAAATGTTCTAAATTATTATCATTTGGGTTATCTTCAGTAATTTTAATAGCGGATTTAGTATAAATAAAAGTATTGTTATTTATAATTGCATTGTTAGCTTTCTCTGTTAATAGAATATTTGTTGAACAATCACCATAAAAAACTATATTGTTAACTTCTATGTTTTTGTTTTTAATAGTTATTGTAGGAATGTTACTTGAATAGCAGTAAATTTCTGTTGGTGTGGACTTTGATGTGATACTTCTTAATACTGTTCCTTCTTTTTCTAAGTTGATATTAACAGAATATTTACTATTTGTTAATAAAATGTTTTTAAAATCGGTTTTTAAGGCTTCTTCAATGTATTCTGTAAAACTATTTAAATACAATCCTTCTAAACGTGAATAAGGTATATTAATATAACCAATTCTACCATCCAATTTAAAATCTAGAATTTTGATAATCATGTTTTCATCATAATATTTTGGCGGTTCTATAATCATATAAATCTTTTCATCGTCTGTTGATGGCGCTTTTCTATAAGCAGTAGCACTTTCAACTGTATCATGAATGTCAAAATTAAATTTAGAATATATTGTTGGATTTTTAAATGGTTTAATATTATTAAATCCTTGATGTACTGATATAGATCTCTTTTTGATTTTGTTTTTTAACAATAATACATCATTCCATTCTAAAACAGTTTCTGAATATTCTACTATGATTTGTTCATCTTCACTAATTTCTTTATCGTATTCTAAAATATCTAATATTTCAGTCTTTTCGTTCACTGATAAACTTAAAACAGTTTCTAAATGAGGATACAAATCAGTGTTGTCGTCTATTACAAAATCAGTTTTTGGTATTTGTATCATTTTTTCCACTACTAATTTTCCTTCTTCATTGTATTGAGCTATTTATAAACCAATATCGAAATATATGTTATTAGAAATGTCATTCCATACTCCAAACATTAAATCAGTTTCTGAATTTAAGACAGTGTTTAAATTACTTTGTAATACTGTTGGGTTACCGTCGTTACCAAGTAATTTTTTAGAGAACTTAAAACCAATATTCTTAGTGGATACTTGAATATCTATTAATTTATCTTTTAACTTTGTATAAAGTTTTGCTAAGCAAGGATTGAAAAAACATATTATAATTGTTGTTTTCCCTTGGATTCTAATTAAATTTTCTTTAACTTCTCCTATATCAGTATCTGTAAACTCTATCATTATGTTTTTGTTAGTATATACTGAACCCTTATTGTAATCTAACTCGTTATAAACACCGAAATATGTTTTGTTTGAATAAGATAATACTGGAATTAATTTAATTTTATATTCATTCTTATAATAAAGTCTTTTTGTCAATCTGTGTTTTACATCCACTCCAACCCCTGAGAACATCATTACTTCCATCAATGTATCAGGCTCTCTAGTAAAAGCAAAGTTCATATTTCTTTCTAAACTGCTTAATTTCTTTACTACACCATTTATCTTTACCATAAAATTAGACTTGTCATCACCATTTTGAATAACATATACTTCGTGTCCAGCAGGTATAGCATTGTCAACTAGTGAACTGTTTACTATTTTAGTGACTTTTTTATTTGGGAATGTGATTTCATTAGTGGTCATCGAGTTAACTTTTAACAAAGGTGTCCAAACATCTGTCAATTCGGATTTTTCGATTTCAATACATTGTAACGTATCATCTATTGAAATATAATAATTAACTACTTTTACCGGTGCTACACCCTTGACTCTAGTGTAGTAAGTAGTATAATAATTAGGGGGTACGACTTTTAATTTACCATAATTAGTTATTCTTTTATAATTACTGTATCTATTTTGCCAAAGCATATTTGTGGTACCATCTTCGTACTGACCGATTAATGTTAATTCATCTTTTACCTGTGAATAAACCAAGTATCCGTTTTTTACTTTACGTTCGTTTTTTTTAAGATGAATGGATCGCACTTTGTATCAGAAAGGGTAATTACAGTTTCACCGATGTTGATCTTTTTTGTTGATTTATCTGTAAAAATAGCTATATTATCTTCTCCTGAAATAACTGTGAAAGGTACATTTCCAGTTAGTGCTGCTGCCTCTACTCTGTAAACAACAGCATTAACCAAGTCGTATCTATCTATAAGTTCGATTTTTACTAATTTTTGTGAAGATTGAGTACATGAACTTACATATTTGTAAGAACTTGTGGGAGCAGTTGCGTCGTTTAAAGGAGCTATAAGGTCTAAAACTGCAATATAAACATCCGAATCAGCAGGCCACTGAATGGTTTTAAAGACAGTGTCTGGACTTCCTTTTTTCATAATTTCGTAAGTGTCCGCAACCCCTTTCACTTTTCTTAAATAAAAAAATGTTAACACCATTAAATTATAAGGAACTTCAGATGGTTCATATGGTCCTTGGTAATCAACAATGTCTTTTCTATATCTTCTGAAGGCATAGGCGCTGTTTTTGTCAGTAGGACCTCTTATAAATACTGCTATCCAACTCTTGTAACTAAATTTATCTGGATATAAACCTTTTTTAGTAACGTTGTAAAATTCTGGGTCATTTTGTAGTTTTCTCATTTCTAATTCCATTGGAGAAGGAGGTATCATTGTTTCTGTTGGTTCAGGGGGGAATATACCCTATTCAATGAACTCTTCAGCTCCAACAAAACAAAAAATCAATAAAAACAGTGATAAAAACAATATTTGTTTCATTTTTTTAAGTTATGTTTTAAAAAGAGTTATATATTAGAATTTTTTTTATTTGTTAACTGTTTACAATATAAAGGATGTATAAAAACAACAAATAAATTAATGGGTTATTGCTTCCTATGTTCATTGCTGAATTTTTCCGAACAGTTGCTTTTTGTATTATGAGTTCAGTGTCACTATTTGATGACTCAGACTGTAATAATTTTGGTTCGTCTTTGTAGGTTAAATCTGGTTCATCTCTAATTTGTTTTAGTTTTGTTGGACGAGTAGTAGTACTCAAAGGTATCCTTGTAGTTGAATCTATATCAATATACTCTATTGGGGATAACTTTCTTATGTAATTATATAAATCTTCTGCCATGTAATCGTGCATTTCTTGACTTGGTTGACCATTATAACCAATTAACTTTGCCTTTGTGTCTACATTTAAATGATAAAGATCTTTCCAAAAAACTGTCATGTTATAATCAGGTCTATTTTTAACAATAGTCTCAATAACATTGTTGATTACATCACCATAAAACGTGTCAGCAACTGCAACGATTTTCAGATTGTTGTTGTGAGGTTTATATTTTGAAATGATTAAATCAATCAAATGATTATAAGCTTTGATATAAGCATCTGTTTTACCTATTGACAGCGCACCAGAATCATTATTTCCTAAATTTATAACTACTATATCCGGAATATATTTACTAAAATTCCAGAATCTGCTATTGTAATAAGTTGCATCAATAAAATCAGAAGCAAAAGTGTGCAGGTAAAGCCTTTCAAAAACTGTACCCATTGCTAAGGCTATCCCCTCTCTACAAATAAGTCTGTTTTCGATTACCTTTAATTTTGTTGCTGTCTATGTGGCAAAAGAACTGAAACCATCCATATTTAGAACTGCGACACATCTAAAATAATCTAACACCATTTCACAAGTAACAGATGCACCTAAAAATTTCAACTTTAAAGGATTTTTTACGATTTTACCATTGTCATAAACTACTGGGATATAATCTTGTTCTATATATTCTGTTTCATTATTATCAATTCCTACACCAGCAAGTTTAACAACTCCAGATACCCACCTTTGTGTTCTTTTTTGTATCACCAATGTTAAATTTTGAGTTTGTGGTACATTAGTAAAAGTTACTTTCTGTGGATCAGGATATAAATTAGCAGTAATACGTAAAGTTTGATTAACAACTAAGTTTTGTGTAGAATTCAATAAAATTATATTATAATTATTTGCGAAATCCCCTTCAAAATACAATGAGAATGTTGTATCTTTCTTTTTAACATTAAATTTAGATAATACCATTTCAATTTGAAAATCATATTTTACTTTATCATCTTCTATTTCATGCCTTCCCTTTACATGAAATTTAGAACCCTTAATAAATGTTTGTGAATAGACTAATTGAACTATTAATAAAACAAAAATAATTAATAACACTATTAAATTTAAATATTTCATATCTCTTTGACATTCATCGTTTTGAAGGTATATAAATTTTTTATTTAAATTATTATTCATACTCGGCTTGTTAAATGTATTCTGAAATTGTATCTTCTAGTGTTAAATCTGGTTCATCTTCAAAAAGTTCTGGTTCTGATAGGCGTGTAAAAGTATTAGTAGCTAACTTTATAGTAACATATTCAACTGGTAGGATTATAGTCCTTATATATTTTGAAAGTTTTTCGGCCATCATTCTATACATTTCAAAACCAGGATGACCTGCACAACCACCTACAGGGAAAGCAGAACTTGGATTGAAATTTAAATGATAAAAACTCTTCCAAAAAACTGTGACGTTATAATTAGGTCTGTTTTTTACGATCGATTCTGTTATTTCGTTGTATTGATCACCGTAAATAACTCCAGCTATTTTCAAATTCCTGTTATAAGGTTTATATTTTGAAATTATTAAATCAAACAAGCTATTATACTCTTTAACGTAAATATTTACATTTCCAGCTACTAAAACACCGTTGTCATTATTACCTAAATTTATGACTACTACATTTGGGATAAATTTACTGAAATCCCAAAATCTACGATTACTGTAATTCGGGTCTGCGAAGTCACATCTAAACGTGTGTCTATACATGTTTTCGAAAGGGTAGTTATTAATAACAACCCCAATTGCACTTCTACAAATAAGTCTGTGTTTAATTGCTTTTAATTTTTTTGCTGTCAGAGTAGTAAAAGCTATTAAAGCATCACTGTTGTTAATAGGCCTAGAACAATCTACTCTATCCAAAGACATACCACATGACACTAAAGCACCTAAAAATTCCATTTTTAAAGGATTTTTAATTATTTCACCATTGTCATCGTAAACTATAGGTAAATATTCTTGTTCTATATATTCAACTTCATTGTCATTTATTTTAACTCCCTCGAACGTTACTACACTACCAACATATGATTCAGTTCTTTTTTGTATCAATAATGTTAAGTTTTGTGTTTGAAGTAGGTTAGTAAACGTGACGTTGTAAGGGATGTTATTAAGGTATGAAGTGATATATAATATCTGTTTCGAAATCGTTTTTTGTTTATAATCCATCAAAATAATGTTATAATGATTTGCTACATCGCTAAAATAAAAAGACAAAGTAATGTTTTTTTGTTTCATATTAAATCTTGACAGTTCCATTTCCACATAATAATCATATTTAACCCTATCATCTTCTATCTCATGTCTTCCTTTTACATGAAATTTAGAACCCTTAATAAATGTCTGTGTATAAACCGTTTGAATTAACAAGATGATTGAAATAATTAATAATACAAATAGATTCAAGTGTTTCATTTCTTTCTTTTTTTTTTTAAGTTTTTCAAATAGTATATAGATTTATTTTATTAAAACTTATTTTATTTTATTTTGTTTTTGGTTTAAACAGATAATGTTGACAAATAAAGAAAAAACAACGCACCAAATAAACAAATCAAGTTAAGTGACAGGTTAAACGTAATATTCTTGACTGAACTAGTATGAACGCTCTTATAAGGGGAATGTGTTGAATACAGGCTCTTGTAAATTATTGACGCTGTGGTATTTCTTATTTCAACTTCATTCGTTAGGTATTCAATCGGTGGGATAATTGTACTAATAAATTTTGTCAATTCATCTGTCATTTTCTCATGCATTTCTGGACCTGGATACCAAGAACAACCTGTATGTGGGAATTTCCCCATAAAGATCAAACCCTAAATGATAAAGACTTTTCCAAAAAATTGTAGTATTAAATTCAGTTCTATTTTTAACAATAGATTCTGTTATTCCACTATATTGATAATTATCTCCGTATAAAACTCCAACTGTTGAAACAATTTTTAAATTTCTATTGTGAGGCCTGTATTTTGAAATAATTAAGTCAAGTAAATTATTGTAATTTTTGATATATCCATCAACTTCACCTTTTGATAATGCACTATAATCATTATTACCTAAATTTATAACAACAACATCAGGAATGAATTTAAAGAAATTCCACAATCTACTATTATAATATAATAGATCTATAAAATCAACTTCGAAAGTGTGCACATACATTTTCTCAAATATAGAACCAACACAAACACCTATACCACTCCTACAAATTAATCTATGTTCTAAAGCTTTCAATTTCTTTGCTGTTAAGGTTGTAAAAGATATTGATGCATCGCCATTATTAATTACGCCTGAACAGTCCTCTCTATCCAAAGACATTCCACATGATACTGAAGCACCTAAAAATTTAATTTTTAAAAGATTTTTAATAATTTTACCATTTTCATAAACTAATGGAATGTATTTTTGAGGTATATATTCAATTTCATTATTATTGATTTTGACACCTCCAAAACTAACAACACCACCAACATATGATTTTGTTCTTTTTTGTATCAATAATGTCAAGTTTTGAGTTTGTGTTAAATCACTGAATGTTAATGTTTGGGGATACGAGTAATTGTTAGCCTTGATGTATAAAATCTTTCTTGATACTTCATGCTGGGTGGAATTCATAAAGATAATATTATAATGATTTGCAGTATCATCAAAGAATAAAGATAAAGTGAATGGCTGTTGTTTAATATTAAATTTTGATAATTCCATTTCAACATAAAAATCATATTTAACCTTGTTATTTTCTATTTCATGCCTCCCTTTTACATGAAATTGATCTCCCTTAATGAGAGTTTGAGAATACACAGTTTGAAAGAGGTCAATGAATATTAGTAGTAACAAGATGAACGTATAAAGTGGTTTCATGTTTCAATATTTTTTTTGTAATGTCTGTAATTGTATAATGTTATTCTTATTACTGAAATCAACCTTAATTAAAAAAGTAAAATACTATTTTTACAATAAAAAAGTAATTCTTTATTATCTAAAAATATATGTAATTAATAAACAAAATACTAGAGTAATGTATCTAATTAAATTTTTAGTCGAGTTAGAGACCAAAGGTTTAAATTTAGCAGTTGATACACTTGATAATAAATGAATATGATCATCTGTGACATACTCAGTGGGTGGAACTAAAGTTTTAATAAACTTGCTTAATTCATCAGCCATCATTTAATGCATTGTAGCATTTGGATATGAGTAGCAATCTGCATATTTCCCAGCAGTTTCATTAAAACCTAAATGATAAAGATTTTTGAAATGAATTGTTTTGTTAATTTCTGTTCTGTTTCTAACAATTGATTCTGTTAATCCATACATTTGATCTTCTTTTCTTACCCCGGTAATAGCAACCACCTTTAAATTAGGGTTATAATATTTATAAACAAGTAATATTAAATCCAATAAACTATTGTAATCACGTTTATACGTTTCAAAATAATTTTTATCAAATTTTGTTAAACGATATTGCATATAATCTAATTTTCCCAAATCAATAACCACAACATCGGAAACAAAGCTCTTATGATTCCATCGCATTCCAATGCCTGTTCTTGTGCTACTATAAAAAATATTCATGAAAAGAGTTTCAAAAAAGGCGTCTATGACAGTATATTCAGTTGAACAAATTATTCTATGTTCTAAAGCTTTCAATTTCTTTGCTGTTAGGGTTGTAAAAGCAGATGTGGCATCTGTAGAAACAGGTTTTGACTGTGTAGCTGGACAAGTTGAACTCAAAGACAAACCACATGATAAATCACCACCTATGAATTCAATTTTTAAAGGATTTTTAATAATTTTACCATTTTCATAAACTAATGGAATGTATTTTTGAGGTATGTATTCAATTTCATTATCATTGATTTTAATACCTCCGAATACTACTACGTAATATGTTGGATCTGTTCTTTTTTGTATTAATAATGTTAAATTTTGAGTTTGTGTTAAACCACTGAATGTAACATTACACACTTTAGTTTCTTCAGGATAGTTATTATCAATGTATAAAATCTTACTCGCTAATTCATGTCGTGTGGAATTTATAAGAATAATATTATATTCATTGAACTGATCAAAGAGCAATAATGAAAAGGTGAATGGTTGTTGTTTGATATTGAATCTTGATAGTTCCATTTCGATATAATAATCAAATCTGATTTGACCAGAATAATTCTTAGTTCTCTCTTTCAGTTGAAACTGATCTCCCTTAATGAGGGTTTGAGAATACACGGTTTGAAAGAAGGTAGCGCATACCAGTAGAACCAAGATAACAGTATTTAGTGGGTTCATGTTTTAATATTTTTTTAAAGGATTTAAAAGGGTTCCAAGGATTTAAAAATCATTAAAATAAAAAAATAAACGGATATTGTTTTACATCATTGGTTGAATGTAGATAATATAATCATTTTTAGCTATTGACAATTTACAATAACAATTTTTTTAGAAGAAATAAAAAAAATAAATACTTAAAGATTTTGAAGTTGAAATTGTTTGAACTTAAAAAAAAATGAGTCATCACCCCAAAAATTTCAATAAAAAAGTAAATTTGATAGATGCTAAAGTTATTGTCAAAGAGAGGAACATAATTATTCCTATTGAATACATTTCTAACATTTATAAATGTCGTTTAGAAGAAATATTTAATTTTAAATTCTTTAGCGAAGAAAAAAGTAAAACATTAAAATCATTTTTAAAAAGTTTATCAGAATTTGAAAATGGATGTATTTTAATAAACAAAAAGTGTACAACATTTGCACAGCCTTACATTATACCTAAAAAATCAAATAGTATTAAAAATGATTCAGATATTATTATTTTTATGTTGACAAAAGACAAGTTTATTAATATTGACATTGAAAATTTAACATTTTATTTAGTATTTACGAATTATAAAAATGAAAAAGAGACGATAAAGATAAAAGGAAATTTTAATGATTTTAATATTATCAATGAAAAACATCTTTACAAAATATTAAACAAATTTATTGGACTGTCTTTCAATGAAAGTATTAAAAATTTAAGAGACGGATTAATAAAATTAATATCAAAGTTAATTAAATTTGAAATCAATTTAGGAAACAATGAAGAAGCAAACCATTGGTATGCATTTGCATTAATTGTTGATTCATTAAGTGAATTTGGTAATAACTGTTTAACCAATAGTAAATCAAATATTATAAACGCTTCTTTTTGTAGATGCAAGTGCGAAGTAAAAAAGTGGTTTAATAGAAATGTTGTTGAAAATGACGCTTTGAAAGAAGATGATAAGAAATTGTTATTTATTTGTGAAACTTTAAGTGAAAATAAACCATTAGAAAAAGCAAAACAATTTTTAACAAATACAGATGATGAAATAGATTATTTTGGTTTCGAGATGCACGAAAAAGGAATTAGTAAAGACGGGTTTTAATAAAATTTATTTTTTTGGTGAACTGAATACAACTTCTACTGCAAATCTAACCTCAGCACCTATTCTATTTTTATGATAACCTGCAAATAACAAATCATCTAAATCTCCAGTTAATACAAATAGTTTACCATCTGGTCTAATCAATTAGAATTGTAAATCTTTTCTTACTTTGATTGATCTATAAAATCTATTTTCCAAATCATTTGTAATATTCATCAAAACATCTTTTGACATATAACAATAATCATTTTGATTTTTTTGATTTTCAATATCCAAAGAAGCCATTGTAAACATTTGGTACAATTCTTTGTGTGAAATTATATATTTGAATAATTTACTTTCTTTTAACAATCCTGCACGATCATTTTTACTAATAACAGGGAAAAGAAGATAATTTAAAGTTTCTAAAACTTTTAAGAACATAACCAAAACCTCCATTAAATACAATTTTTTCAGCTTCTTCTTCATTACCTAAAATTTTCTTAAAAACAACAAAAGCTAAATTTTTAAAAAAGTCTTGATCGAAAGTATCTGTAAGAAGTGTTGTAGGAGTATTATTCCTAGAATCTAAATTAACATCCCATCTAGCCCTAATATCCAATGTTACTGTCGTATTTTCTATTTCTACATTTTCAAAACTATCTATTAAATCCTTATTTTTTATAAAACTTAATTCTGCATTTTCTAACCTTGTTTTAGGGAAACATTTATCCAAATATGACGCATATTGCATTCTTGGATTTGTTTGACGGTGAGTTACGAAACCTTGATTTAATGGATTAGTGTAAACTAGAAAATTGTCAGTCATACTGTTTACGAAAAAATAATCATTATTAATAAGGTTATTTGGTCCTTTTATTGGTGGATAATTCATTTTACTTTGTTGATTTTGATTTAATGGCATAATAGATGAATTATCACAAGAATGTACAGTTGTATTAATTAAAGCTAATCCATCTAATTTTGGATTAATTGTGAAATAGTCATGATGATAATTAGACATTTATTTTAAATTTTATAATATTTCTAAAGATTGTATATATAACAAAATTCTTTATCTTTTTTTTTCTTATCCAAAATAAAAATCTGATATTATATATAAAAAATATTAAGTATCAATAAAAATAATAAAAAAGTTTTAAAAATGACAAGTTACATTGAAGAATTCAATGATTTCACAACATCACTTTTAAGCGTAGCAGGATTATCTAAGAAGGATTTGTTAATAAAAGATAAAAATAACAGAGATGAAAATAAAGCTTTAACTGAATTATGGTTATCACAAGAAAATAGTATTTCAGTAATTAGAAAAATGACTGAAGATAATCAAAATAGTACTGATGACAAAATGGATGTATTAGTGTTAAAATACCCACAATTCAGTTTGTATAAAAGAAAGAAATTAAGACAACTCAAAAAATTAAAAAATTGTTTTAAAAGAGAGAAAATTCCTAGAATAACATATTTCTTGAATAAAATAAACAAAAGCATTTGGGTTTGCCCAAGTAACGATATTGTCAATGCTTACATTGTATTAATTAATAGAAAAAATGAGAATGATAATTGTTATACATCTTATTTAACTTTTAATGCAAAGGATGATGTAATTGTAGCTGAAAAAGTATTAGACATGATTAAAGCATCAACTGATTGTATAGGTGAAGTACTAAAATCAATTAAAAATGCTAACAATCTATCTATAGAAGTATATCCTGTAAAAAATGTTTAAATTAATTAAAGAGAATGTTTTTTATTTGTTATTTCTCTAAAAATTAAGGATCTTTTTTTGCTTGTTGAAATATAATCTCTTATTTTAAACCAGTAATTATTTTTTTTAGTTATTTCTGCGAATGATAAATCAATTAGTAATTTATTGTCATTAATAAATTCTAATAAATGTAAACATTTTTTATCTTATCTTTGAACTACAGGAACTAAAAAATCCGAATTAATAAATTTATAATAATTATTATTAGACAAATTAATATCTTTTAAACTTTCTATTTTTATAAATGAAACAACTCCTCATATAATATCATTGTCATTGATTAATTCATTAACTTTTTCTATTGTTATCTTATTTATATTAATATCATCTCTAGTAAAACAATCCAGTATTTTCATAGTAACATCTTTATAAATAGATAAATATAATTTATTTACATCATAATTATTTTCAGTAATATGTGTAAAATGATAATTTAAATTATCTTTTAAAATAAAATGATTTTTACTAAAAAAGAAACCTTTTTTGTAAATAGTGTCATCAACTAATTCTAAAGGTAAATTATATTTAATATTATTCATAAATAAATTTATGCCATTTTTATAATCATAGACTAAATTTGATTTCCTTTTTATCAAAATTCTACCTGGTTGAAAATGTAAAATTTCACCAATATAATTAGTAATATTATTCATTAATTTATCCGTTAATTTTTTTTGTTGTGTTATTAATTTATCTTTAAAAATATGATTAAAAAATCTAAATTCATCAGTTAAAGAACAATTTAAAATTTTTATAAATATTAATTCTAAACTTTTAAATAATAATTTACAATTTATACTTTTAAGATTTTCTAAAATTTTATAATTTACTTTTGTAAATATTTCTCCATCTTCATTATCAATATTCATTATTATAGATGTTAAAAAATAATAATTTGGAATTTTTAAAGTTAAAATGTCCATTTCTTGTAAACCATTATATTTGAAATCATTTCCAGAATCAATATCATTATTTTTAGTTTCATTATCAGTTTTACATTCATTTATATAAGTTTTATTTAAATAATAAAAATAATTATCATCATTATTTGAAAGTTCTGTTAAAATATTCATATAAATTGATAACAAATTATTATGATGATCTTTTAATTTAATAGTTTTAAGTGGTACATTTAAAGAAAATATTTTTATAAATTCTTCAATCTTATAAAAATCATTTAAATATTCAAATATTAAAAATTTATAATTAACAAATTCAAATATTTTATCAATTTCAAATTCTTTATAATTAAATTCAAAATTAATTATATCACATATATTTATATTATTTTCGTTTAAAAGATTTATTATTTTATCTTTCATTTCTGTTTTGGAATTTGTTAAATAAGTCAAAGTAAGAGATTGACAAATATTTTTATTAAAATTCTTTAAAATAGTTTTTAATTCAATTATATTAGTCCCTTCTATACGTAGTCCACTTTCATTATCAGATATTATAATATTAGAACTTGTTAACATCTTTGTAAGTTCTTTTGTTAAATCATTAGTACATATTATTTTAAAATTTTTAAATTTTTTATCATTAATATCTATACTTTTAATCTTATTAAATATTTTATCTGAACAAATTAAATAAGAATCTATATTATTCATACCAAAATATTTCAAAAAATAAATGTCTTGTTTTTGAAATTTAAAACTTTATATAAATACATTATTATATCCATCAAATTTTTTTATTATTTCACAATTATCGTTTAACCATTTAATATCTATTTCATTAAATAATCTAAGATTATTTTGTATCATAAACATTGAATAAAAATCCAATTCGAATCCATAATAAAGTTTTCTATTATCATTTATTACTCTATCTTTAGATAATTCGGTTAATCTTTTATCATAATCATGTTTTTTAAAATAACATTTATAATAGTTATCACAAGAATTATAAGAATCTTTTAACTTAAATTTAACATCATGTAAATAATCAATTTTATGTTTTAATAACATATCATCTAAAATTGTATTAACAAATACATAAACAAGTGGGTTCTTAATTCTATAAATTATTGTTTGATTAGTTTTCGGATGTGAAACTCTAATACAACTAATATTAAATTGTTTATTTTGAAATTTGGTTTTGAACTCTCCAATAAAGTTTAGGCTTGGCATTTTTTTTCAATAAAATGATGAGGATTAGAACAAGCAATGTGATTTTATGAATTTTTAAAAAAAAAGGATGGATTTCATAACAGAATCATTAGAATTTATTGACTTTTGTTGCAAACCATTTAATTTAGACAAACGAGAAACACAATTAGTTACATTTCAAACATATTACAAAGATAAATACAACAAACATTATTCGTATTTCTGTAACCAAAAGAAGAAAAACAAAGAATGTACTTATTATAAAAGTTCATTAAAAAGGAATGAAGTAGAAATAATAGTAATTACCAAATTTTCAAAAAGACCAAAAGTTTATTTAGTATGTCATTATATAAACCCTAAATTAGAAGAGAAATATTATACTTTTCAAGTGAAGAAAGATGAAAATCTATACAATTATTATGTTATAAAAGATTATGAAAATATACAAGACAATATTAAGTATAAATTGTTAATTGAGAATGGTCAATACAAACACTGTTTTAAGCTTACAAACATATCAACAACAACAAAAATAACAAAAGAAGGATTCCATTTTATGCTTATAAATGAAAACAGAAGTTGTTTTTTAATTAAATGTTTTAAAGTAATATCCACAAGTGAGCATTTAATAAAACAAAAATATTATAATAGTTCAAATTAGAACAAAACTCAATATGTAAAATATAAAAATGATAAAATTATTATTGATATTTATTTCAGTCATTGTTTATTTAACTTTCTATGCTCATTCTATCAATGTAAAGGAAGTAAATGATTTTTTTGAAGAAATTAAACCTTTTAATAAACTTCCAAGAAAGAAAAATATAGATACTTCATGTTTATTGGATAGTAATGTTATAAGAAATGGTTTAAATATGAATTTAGATAGATGGATGACTCAACTAAATGAAAATATAAACAATAAAACTTTAAAAGAATTAGTTTTACCTGGTACATCTCATAGTTTTTTTTATACATTTGAAGAATTATTAGAATTATCACCAGATTCAAAAACTATTTTGGAATATTTAAATACTTATCAAAAGAAATTCCCTTTATTACTATACAAAGCATTACTTTTAAGATTTTCAAAAACTCAGGATTGTTCATTCAATCAACAGTTTAAAAATGAAATTAGATATTTTGAAATGAAAGTATGTGTTGATAATATGGTTAATGGATATGATAGATTTTATATTTGTAACAATTTTAAAGGAGAAAAGTTTATTAATGTTTTACTTAATATAAAAAAAACAATTTCAGAAAGTAGTGACAACGAGTTTATCATTTTGGACATTACTGAATCTTATAACGATGAGGATTATATTAAAAATGATGAAGAATTTGATTTAAAACACAGTCGAGATTTGGATTTAATTATAGATGAAATTTTTAATTCATTGTATTTAACAAATTTTACTCTGGATACAAAAGTAAACGAAATTTTATCTTTAAGAGCAAAAATACTTTTAAAAAAACATAAAAATGTTAAAAAAGATAGAACTCATAAAGTTTTTTATGAAAAAAGACCTTTAGAAATTTTAAATTATGATTATTACATTGAAAAATTATTAGAAAATTTAAAAAAAAGAGATATCAACAAATTACACAAAATACATGCTTCTTTTAAAAATAAAAAGAGAGATATTCTAAAAATACTTTCTTATACCGAAAAAAATTTACAATTAAGAAGATCTGCAAAGAAATTTAACAAAAGAATTATTTCATTTTTAAACCAAACTGATGCAAAACCCAATATTGTAATATTAGATTATTATAATCTCAAAAACCCTGTTTTAGAACTAATATTAATGAACATTTAAAATAAAATTTGTTATTTTTTTTTTCAATAAATGTTTAAACTTTTTCTTTCAGAATAATAAAATACAATTAATAACTTTGACGTGTTTATTATTAAGATCAAATAAAAAAAGGTATTAGGATATAGAGATAAAGAAATTTATGACTTTATGAATGTAACTATTTAAATTTATTAAACTGATACACAGTTCCACATTTATGTCATTTACATTAATTATTTTAAAAAAGGTTAATAATTATGGTTGGAATGAACATTTTTTTTATTTTCATTGAACCAGATAATATATTTCAAACAAACAATAAATAAATCTTTAAAATTTTGAAATATTCAAATTAAAAAAAATACAAGAATTAAATTATAGAAAAAAATAAATATTCAAAATGTCTTTAAGTATTTTCGATTATGTAAAAGGTTGCATTTATAATAATATTGGCACATTTAAAAACAAAGATACAGAAACTGAATATCAAAAAAATTATAATTTGGGAGCTGACAGGTTCAAACTTTTAATAAATTTATTGACAAATACAAGTTTTACTTTTTACAGATTTCAGTATCAATTTTTATATAGATGCATTTTGACAATGTTGCCTTTTATTTTTAGAGAAGCATGGACTTATCAAAAAGAAACTATTTTAGCTGAATTTAATAATGTGCCTGCCGATTTTAATTAATATTTAGGATTCACATCTAAAAGAAGAAATGATAAAACACTGTGCCTGTCACATTTTGTTATTGCAAGTTGTCTAATATTAGAAAATATGCCAAGTAACAATGAAGGATTATTTTCTTATAACCCTTTAAAAATAGGTATATTTGCTCACCAATGGTCTTCAAGTTTAGCGTTCATTTCTGAATATAGAAAAGTTTTAGATTCAGAACCTTTTTCAAGTTATGCAAAAGAAAGATATAATGTTAGATTTAGAAAAGAATCAGTTGCTTTCTTTGATATAAATGATACAAAACCAGATCCAAAAGTTTTAAAATTTATTACTGCTTACAGTGGAAAAACAGAGGTAGGTAAAAATTACACACATACATACACATACACATACACAATTCAAATTTTATCCATTTGTTTTTATTCTAACAATTTAATAATTACGAGTAAGTAAAAAATAATATATACAAAAAAATCAAACAAAATCCAAGGATAAAAATGATAACTGACAACGAAAACATGTTAGTAGAAAATGAGACTATGAGTAGAGAAAGAGAAGAAGCTGTTGGGCATCTAATTTATGGAGACAGTTTAATAACTTTAAAGTTAGGAGAACCTGATAACGAAATGACAAAATTAGAACTAGATAAAACTTATTACTTTGTTAAAATACCAGAAAATACTCCACCTGCAACATTATTCATCCCAAATAAAAATACAAGTATTAAAATAACAAAAAAATTAAATGAATTACTATCCATACTAAAACTTCAATGCATGGAACTAGATAAAAATATAGTAGACAAGAGAGTTGTAAAAAGTTCTTTATTAAAAACAATAAAATTACTGATATTACAGATTCGTGAATTTAATGATGACATTGAAGGTGTAGAAGCAATTAAAAAATTGCTATTTGGATATTTAGATACAGATGTTTCAGAAAGTTGTTTGATATTAAATGACACTACTTTTAAATCATTGTTTGACAATTACTTGAAAGTAATAATTTCAAATAACACTTTAGAAAGTTTCAATGAATTTTATAATAATACTTATGAACAATCTTCACTAGATTCATCATCAGCACTAGCTTTATTTTTTTACACTACATAGATTAGTTGTTGTTTGGCTAAAAGTAAAGTCATTTTGAAAGAAGTCCAAGCAAATCAAAGAGATATGACCATTGAAAACAAATCCAAATATTTTCAGTTTATATTGTCAAATATATGCAAATTAGAATTCGGAAATTTAATTTTCACTGTAAAATCATTAACAAATTTAGAGAACGAAAGTAAAATAGCAACACACGAAGTCTACACAAAACTTTTACAACAATTAATGGTATTGACAAACCCTGAAGAACACATAAATCATGAATCATTTTCAAAATATAATTTTGGTGATAATATAGCATCTTATTTCAATCATTTACTAGTTTTCAAAAATACAATTCTATACATCTATAGAAATGAATACAAAAAATTCAATGACATTAAAACTGAAATAGATCAACTAGCGAAGGATGTTTTTAAAAAATTAAAAGAAGAAAGAGAAAACAAAATCATTTCTGATAACAATAGAAAACTAAATAGACGTTTAATGATTTCAAGAACTGCCTTTCTAGGAAGCTTATTTTTATTATTATACACATGCGGTTTCGGTATTGTTGCTACTGCCGATATAGGATTAGGTGTAACTGTGGTTAGTTCTTGTCTTTTAAAAAAATTAATGTATTTGCTTGGTTATAACGATAATGAAATTATTTCAAAACAAACAAATATTTTTGGAGTTTTAAGTGTCGGTATTTCAATTTTCACAGCTTTTAAATATTTTGATTTAACAGTATTAATGACAAAGTACGAAGAAACAATCAATGTTTTACAAAAAATTATTGGACACAACCCATTAAGTCCATTTAAATTAAATCTTATAGAATCCACGGTTCAACAAATTCAAAATAATACAAGCACAGCTATAGTACCTATTGCACCAGTTGAGTCAAACCATTTATTAACAGAGTTCAATTGGGTAACAATTGTAATTAAATTTACAATTGAAAAAACAACTGAATTAGTTAGTTTAATTAAAAGTATATGGTGTTATCCAATATAATTCAACATAAATGGGAATTATGACATGGATCAATTTACATCGTACAAAAATGATAAATTGATTAATTCTTTCTCAACAAACAATTATGATAATACAATTAACAACTCTAAAGATATAAAGATTTTCTTAAAAAGAAAGAATTTATTGATCTGGAACGTTAACAAAAAAAGTAAAGAAACCAACAAATTAGACAACAAAAGACAACTCCAAAAGTTTACTGAAAGTTATCAATCTCTTATAAACAAAAAAAAGAAAAAATCAAATAGATACTGTGACATCACTGAAATTCTTTTAAGTAATGACAACGATTTAAGCTTTTACATTTTTGATTTCCTTACTCTTTTAAGGACCTTTACAAGCAAAATAAGTCTATACTTTTTAAGTATATACTTTAATATTTGAGCATTTAAATCGTACATTATTGCAATAGCTCTATTTTTACAATCTTTTTCTTCCATTTCATCTTCCATTAAATCCTTCTTTGCAACTTATTCAATATTATTTAAATAACTATTTAAATATTTATAAACTTTCTTTATCTTTACTTCTAAAACATCAAATATTGATTCATAAAAAGAATCTATATAATACTTTTATATAAAATGTTTTTTTTTCAAATTTTATCAATTCACAGTACTAACTAATAGTAAACATAAAGTATTCTCATTTAAAGTTTTTAAATTGAAACAAATCAAATTATTTTCATAATTATCAAAAGTAGAAACTAATAGCTTTAATATAATGGTTTAGAAAGTATTATTAAAAAGAGTGAACATAGTATTAAAGGAGATATTTTTATTTTTTTGATTAATATTGAATTTTATATTTATATTGTTATCTAAAAGTAAATTAAAACCTTCTACTAGAATATACTCAATATATTGTTCAATTTTTGATTTTTTCTTTTTTTCTTCTTCACCTTTATTTTTAATTTCCATACTACTTCTTATACTACTTCCTAAAGCTATAAAAAGTGCTTTAGATTTCTTATCATTACTATCACTTTCTTCACCATGGAGGAAAATAGTTGTTTTTAAATCATCTTTAAATAACGTATTGATTTCATCAATAGTCGTATTTGTAGTGGTTGTTATAGTAGTGTTTGTAAAAGTTAAAGCTGTCACATCATCTTTTTTAGTATTATCGTTTAGAAATATAAGATTTAAAAATTTGTCTTTTTCATCTTTTTCATCTTCATTTTCTTCTTTTTTTTCCTGTCGGGTTGACAAAAATTGATATTATTCATCATCATTTAGTTCAATTTCACTACTTTCACTATATTTTATCTTCTTTCTTGGTCTTAAATGCATTTTTTAAATTAAAAATAAAAATAAAAAAAATACAATAAAAAAAAGATATCACAAATAGAAATTGCTTTATTATTTATTTTGTTCATATTAGGATTTTAAAATCATTTCAATATATTCTATGTGACGATATTTAATAGTTTATTCTGTAAATTTAATTATAAATACAGTATCCTTTCTATTTTCTTTAATTTCTTTATAAACTATATCTGCTTCATTTTCATTTTCTTTAATTTTCTCTTCTCTGATTACCAAAAAAGAATATAAATTAAAGATAATAATTCTTATAATTTCAAAATAATAATTCAAATTTCTAAAAAAATAGTTAATTTTATTTTTTTTAAAAGAAATCTCATTAATTTCTAAGTTAAATTCATTACTAACTTTATTAATCAATACAAAAGCATCTCTAATATCATATTTCAAACAAACCTTTGCCTTATTTCTAGTATTAAGATGTATTATTTCAAAAAATACTAATAATACATAACTAAATATAGATTCAATATACTTAATAAATTCATTGTCATCTCTATTTTCAATTTTCTTGACAATCTAGTTGTTTAAAAAATCAACTATAATAAAACAACAACGACTATAATCATAAATAAATGCTTTAAAGTTAAATATAATACTAATCATTTCAATACTCTTTTTGAAACATACAACTAAAACATTGTTTATATCATCTATAGTTACGATTGTTTTTACTTATTTATCAACATTAGAAATTATAAACATAATATAATCAACATATTCGAAACCCTTCAAATCCTTTAACAAATTGACACCTTTTATGTTTTTTTTGTTTAGTATTTTAGTATTATAATCTACAAAAAAACTAAAAAAGAAATAACAATATCTTTCTTTTACCTAAATGCTTAAATTTCTTTTATATTTTCTAATAATCATAGAGATATGATTAAAGGTGGCGATGTTTAGAATTAAATATTTAATAATTTCACCCTTATTCATATAATCCACAAATCTTTCCAAATTTAAACCAAAATTAAAATATACATCATCAAATATATATTTTAATTATTCAAAAAGGAGCTTTGGAGGATTAGTTTCTTTTTTATTAATGATATTTTCTTTTTTTTTTATAGACACAAATATTGAATTTACCTTTAAATAAATCTACAAAATCAAGAAACTATTAAAGTTGCAAAAATGGAGTATTAATTTGTTGAAATTTAAATAATTTTTGATTATTTAAATAAATTTCTTTTTGCATAACAAAAAGATTTTTTTTCAATTACATTTTTACCAATTTCAATACTTTCTTTGTTTTTTTTTCTTTTTTTTTAATTTTTTGCTTTTTGAGAATTTCTTTAAACAAATATAAATTAAATTTTAATATTTTAAATAAATAAGCTTCTTCTTTAAACAAATATAAATTAAAAAAATAAACCAACTTCTTCTTAACTTCTTATTTATTATTTTTATGAAGCTTATTTATTTAAAATATTAAAATTTTAATAATTTGTTAATTTAAAATAATAATATAGATTTATTAATAGTTTTCTAAATAAGGTATACTCTGTCGGCAATATTGACGAGAACTAGGAACTTCAAGTTAAAAATAATTTTATAAAAATAATTATCAATTTACACATCTTTTTCATTATAATTGAAAAAGCTATCTTAACTCCTTTAATATAGTATATTGGCAAAAATAAATAAGAAGTTAAGATAGTTTTTTTAATTATAATAAAAAAAATTTAAACTATTACTATAATTTATTAAATTTAATTATAAATTTTAAAAAAAAATTAAATGTTATTTGTTTGTAAAAATTATATTTTATTTTTATTTTTTATTAATAAAATCTTTTATAATATTAATTGATTTTAATTTTTAAAAAGTTTTAAATAATAAATTGAGATATTATAAAAAATATTAATAATAAAAAAAATTAATTTTTATTATAATCTAAATATAAAAAACTAATAAAATATCTTTATTAAAACATAGTAAAATAAAAAAATAATTATAAATCATAATTATTTTGAATTGAGATTTAATATTTTTTAAAAAAAAACTTTATCTAGAATAATTAATTAATTAAAAATTAATAATTATTTTTTAATACAAACTAAAAATTGACAAATTTTAAATTTTTATTTATATTGTAAAATAAATTTTAATATTTGTTTTACAATATTAAAATAAATTATATTGTTTTATTATTATATTATTATCTATAATTATTGTATTAAATATATTTTTATTTTAATTTATTGTTTAAAAAAATAATATTAAATTATAATTAAAACAAATAATTTATTTTATTTTATATTAATAATTATTATTTAATAACAATTTAATAATAATATAATAATTTATAACATAATATAATTTAATTATCAAAAATTAAATTATTTTTATATATAAACCTTAAATAAAAATACTTTTATTTAAAAATTATAATCAAATTATAAATTAGAATATTCAATTATATAATTTATTATTACTTATAACAAAAATAGTACATAATTTATATTATTGATTTTTTATATTATAAAATTTTATTTATCTTATTATTTTTTAATAATAATTATTATAAATAATTAATTTAAAACTTTTTTTATAAAATTTACTATAAATTTATATATAAATCATATTATGTTATAAATAAAAAAACAATAATAAAAACAATATATTTTATAATAAATATTTTAAAAAAAAATAATATATAACAATATTATATATAATATTTTAAAAAATAAATAATATATTATATAGAAAATTAATAAACAATATAATACTAAAATAATTTAAAATTATAAATAAACATTTTTTATAAAATAAAAAAATAGATAAAATTAATATAAAATAATTAATATAAAAAATAAATATTAAAAAATATTTTTATAAATCAATATATATATTAAAGTTTTTAAAAATATAAAATAATATTTATATAATATAATTAAATTTATAATAATATTATAATTAACAATATTGTAAAAATATTAAAAAAATATAGATAACAGTTATATAATATAAATAAAATAAAACCAAATAAATAAATAAATATCTTTTTTAATTCATATTATAAAGTATTTTAATTATTAAAGATTAAATTAATTAAATTTTAGGATGATAATTTATTAATTTTCATAAAAGTGGAAGATGTTTAAAAATTATAATTTTTTAAATCTTTTAAATTAAATAATCTAAAATTTTTCTATTTAACACTTTATTTCAACCCAAATAATAATTTATTCATAAAAATAATATTTAATTTATTATCTATAAAAACATTTGTCTTTTTTGGATTTTAAAAAAAAAAATTAATTTTAATTTATTTTTATATATTATTTTTACATGTCTTATATTATTTAATTAATAATATAAATTAATTTATTTATTTTCATATATAAAGTTAAATTAATTTTTTATTTATTATAATATTATATGATTTTATTATAATTTTTATTTTTAATTTTTTATTATAATTGTTTTAAATAAAAAATAATTAAGAAAGTAATTTTAATATAAATTTAATAAAAAAAATAATATTAAAAAAATTTATTAATAGTAAAAATATTTATTATTTTATTTCAAAAGTATAACTATTTTATTTATTTTATTATACTTATAATTTTTTTATAATTTTTATTATTTTTTATTGTAATAAATTTTAATATTTTTGTAATTGTTTTGTAAATTAAAGGAAACTTTAATATTAAATCAATTATAAATAATTAATTATATAAATTATACATTATTTTTATTAATTTTTGCTATATAGTACGAAAAAATACATTATAATATTTTTTATTATA
>CADWAF010005001.1:0-16531 GCA_902984215.1 Willaertia magna | reverse complement strand
TAAATAAGTTTATTGGAATTGAAAGAAATAATACAAACACTTTAAATTTAGTTTCTTTAAGCCCTATTAATAGTAATAAAGCGATAATGACAACACTTAGTTCAAATAGTAGTGGAGGATTACAATTAATTTCAAAGGTAACAATTGACAGTGATAGTAATCTTGTGTTTTTATGTTTGAGGGAAAATGAAGGTGATTTTGTGTATACTGTTGATTATAAGATGGGAAAGATAGTTAATAAGGTTGGTTTGAAGAGACAAATTCTTCAAGGGAACGGTGTGTTTGCTTTGACTGTCAACCCAAATTATTAGCTTTGGTTAATTTTACAAAATAAATTGATACAAATTTACTTAAATAGACAGATTAGAAGGGTTATAAAAACTGATATTTACTCCTCCAAGTGGGCTCGAACCACTGACCTGCAGGTTAACAGCCTGACGCTCTACCGACTGAGCTATGGAGGATCTGATGATATCAAAAATTTGTTAAATTAAATCAATTTTAAGGGAAAAGAAGAACAAAAACAGCTGATTTCTTTTAAGAAGGAAACTGTTCCTTTTACTTCAACACTCAAATAATTTATTGCAATGGCAACAAAAGATCCATATATATATAATTCGAAGTATAATTTATTAAATTATTACATAAGTATTTTGTTGTAGTAACATTTCTTTTTTCTTTCCAATAATCTCCAATAAATTCTATTGCCTTAATTAATGAAATTAAAAGAAAAGCAAAACACAATCCAGTTCTTGTGCTTTCTAATTGTAAAACTAAACCATAAGCAGCAGCACAAAAGATATTATAAATACAATAGGTAGCCATTAAAATATAATTACGAGTGATCTGAGCAATTACTCCAATTGCAATCACACAACAAGATAAAACATAAACCCACATTGGCCAATATTCAAAACGATAAGAAAATAAGATGATTAATAAGGCAAGCATACAGAAAGATAAAACATTAATACACTTCTTTGCATTTTCCTTATTGAACTGTTTCATTGAATTCATTAGATATTCAGCTCCGTTTAATTCTTTTGTGTTAAGGAAAAAACTTTTAAATTGTTGATTTACTGGAACTTTTTCATTCATTAATTGTTCTTCTGGTTGTCCATTATTATTGAAAGGGAAACCTAGTTTGTTGGCATAATCAATAATTGGTTGTTGAGGATAATAACCTTGTTGAGGAACGTAACCCATTTGTTGTTGTTGTTGTTGTTGAGAAACATCTACAGATTGTGCAGTTTCTAAAGAAGAATTCATTCCCACACAATTTTTTCCTTTTATTTAATTTGTTAATAACAGAAATTAACAGTAATTATTATTTAGCACAGGTGTGCTTTCCAAGGACACAGTGCGAAAGTTCATTCAATGAATGGCTCCGTTGATACTCTAATTAATATTTAGAATTACTTCCTACCTTGTCTACAACTCATGAGCGGTATAGTTTTATAAAAATTAACAAATGAATCCATTACAACACCATATCAAATAACAATCAAATAACTATTTTAATAACAATTTTAAAATTCATTAACAAATTCATTGACATTTATTGTGTTTTCTTTGCATGTGGAATAGCAGTACCCTTCACTAAATAATGACTAACAGAATGTTTTGCAGCCTTAATAAACACCCATTCCCTTTCAGCAATAATATAAAAATTAACTAAGGTAAAAAAAGTACTTAATGTGACTTTTTGTCCATTCCATGGGTTGACTGGTCTTTGTGCACCTTTTACAATAAAAACAATATGAACAATACATGTAAAACAACTAAATAAGAAATATAATGAATATAAAATTGCTTCAATTATATTTACTTTAATATTTAATGGAATTTTTTTATGTGAACAATAAACTTCACGAATATATCTTTCTGTAAATAATAAAAGAACTAAAGCCATAAAGAAATAAGAAATTATTTCAATTGCTTTTACAAAATTTTCATCTGTATTTAATTTATCTAATTCAAATAAATTATTTGCTTGTGTATATAATATTGCAAAAAATTTAATGGAAGTTAATAAATAAACTTTTAATCTACGATTACCAAATGTATATTTATTAAATAAACTTAAATAATGTTTAAATTTTCCCTTTTTATTTGTGTTGTTATTATTATTATTTAAGATTGGTTCAGTATTATTATTTGTTGTTTGGTAATAACCGGCATTGTTATCTTGTGTTGTGGTGTCCATTAATGCAATTTCATTAATTTCATTATAATTGGAATCAACATTATGATTGTCTGCATCTGCTGTTGTTAATAGTGAAGCAGATAGATTATTGTCATTATTGGATAGCATTTGCCGTTGTTTGTTGATTGGATTTTTTTTTTCGCTTTGTTGTGTTCCAAGTGGGGGGACAGTTTTTAAATTTCTGAAATAAGGGGTGACTTCAAAAATCTAGTGTTACACTCTCAAAAGCTTTCGGAAAAGCGAAAGTTAAAAGCGAAAAATTAAAGGAAAACATTGTATTGTTTGTTGTTGTTCCTTACTGTAATCATTAGTGTATTAGCTTGGCTACTTTATTCACAACAACAATTCAATAAAAAAATTAAATAAAAAAAAATTTTAAAAAAAAGTTAAAAAAAAAAATGTCCACAACAACAAAAATTTCACCTAGAATTTTCAAAACCACTAAATTCATTGCCGATAATAAAATTATATTTCCAAGACATGTTTCTAAAATAACGACAATATTTTATAAATATGGTGGTAAAAAAAATACTATTTGTAGAGATTTTATTAGAAAACAATATCCATCTATCCAACATTATAATTCTCAATTAAAATGTGATACTTTAAAATATCAACAAACTTCAGAAAATGCAAGAATTATTATTGAATTAGGTATGTTATTTATTCTTTAATAATCATCCATAAAATTATTTAACAATATATTAACTATATTATTATTTAACAATACTATATTATTTAACAATATAAATAGATGATGGATCACAACAAGTAATTAGAGTAGATAAAAATGATAATGAAGAAATTCTTACTCAACGTATTCAAAAATCAATTCAAGAATTAACTGAAAAGGAATATCAACCTGAAGCTGCAATTTTCATTAAAGATTTTTATAAACAAGTTGAATTACAAAAAATAAAACAAGAATAAATAGGATAATATTTAAATAAAACAAGAGTAAATTTTTTAAGGATAATATTGAAATAAATTTACATTTATTAATAATTTACATTCTTAAAAAAGTAAAGGAATCATCTTCCTGTAATTTTTGTGGCAATCTCTTTTGAAAGATTGTATCATTCATTATATTTAATGAATTTGTTTCTTGTGATAAATGTTCAAAATTTGGTTTTATAATAACTGTAGTATCTAATAAATATCTTTGTGGTTTTGATGTTTTATCTATTGAAGGTAATGTTTTTAAAACAGAAGATGGTACTTCATCTGGATCATAATCATCTGCTTTATAACATTCTAATAATTTTCTTAATTGTGTTATAGATAATATTGGACAAACTTCTTGTCTAGTTGAGCTATCAATTAATGATGCCTTATTCATTATCATAACATCAGATGATTGTCTTAAATAAATTAAACCCATTAAAGATAAAGGTCCTAAATGATGTAATGTTTTAATATCCATAAAATTAAACTTCTTATCGTGGGACCATTGTTCTAAAGTTGATACACACATCTTTAACATGATACCACCACCCATTGTACAATAATTTCTATTTCTATTATTTGATAATAAAGAATTAAATCCAAAACAATTTAAAAAGTAAAATATTTGTGAAAAGAATTGTTGTGTAAATAATTTTGGAATATAATTTTCTTTAAATAAATTAAAATATTCTTCAAATAATTTTGTTAATTTTGAAATATTTGGAGATGGTTGTCCATTCTTACCAAATAAAGATTCAAATAGTATTGGTAATAATTGTTTAATTAAATCTTGATAAAATTGAATAAATATTTTGTTAATTAATGTTAATAAATCATTTTTAAATTGTGATGATGGACTTTCAAATGAGAAATCATCATTACCTAATATATTATCATTATTTTGTGACAAATTTACTCCTTTTTTATCATCTGATAACAATTGTATTACTTTCTGTATTGTTTCCTTATGATCCACTACTAATTGATTATTATCTGTTGGAGGTAAAATATCTTCCAATCCATTTGATGCATTAATATATGATAAATCAATTCTTTTTAAAATTTCAATTTGTAAATCATACTCTTGTGAATGTGATACTGGATAATCTTTTTGTGTTAAAATTAATAAATTTAAACAAACACTTAACCAATAACTTAAATATTTTTGATTTGTTTCACATTTTTGAACTATTGATTGAATAGAAGTTGATACCTTTGTTAAAAACTGATTATTTCCAGGTGTAAAACAATCCCAATGTCTTAATGCTTTATATAAAATTGGTGCTGAAATAGGTATCTCCATTTCATATAATGGTGTTATATTAATAATTAAAACATCAATTAAGGTTCTTTCATTTTCGCTTCTTTGTAAAAGAGCAAGCCTTTCTTGTACCTCTCTTAATTGATTTTGTTGTTTATCAATAATTTGATTCTTTGTATCATCTTCTTGTTGACTACCTGTATGTTCATCTCCAGTAAAACTACCATCATCACTCATTAAATTATCATTATTATTTGCTTTATTATTAATACCTGTTGCTACCTCTTCAAACTGTTTACGTTTCTGTTTTTGCATATCTTCCCTTACTTTATCGTAACGTTTTGATAAGGAATCAACATCAAACTCACTAGTTATACTTGAATTTCTATCCTTCCTGTCTTTCTTATTTCCCAATTGTTTTATACGATCCTTAGAACTTTGAATGGATGGAGCTGTAGTTTGTTGTAATTTCATTGGTACAGGAGATTCTACATCTTCTTCTTCATCATCATGTAATGAGTTAGCCTTTGGGGAACGACCCGTTATTTCTTCTTCATCTTCCTCTTCTTCGTCTTCACCAAATCGTAAGGAAGGCTTGTTTGAATTACTATTGCGATAAGATAGTCCGTTACTTCCATTACTCATACCACTATGTAAATCATCTTCTTCTTCTTCAAAACCATTATTTCCTTCTTCATCTTCCATATGATGAAGTTCTTCATCATTATCAAAATCATTAAAATGGTGATCTTCTTCATCTTCTTCTTCCTCTTCTTCTTTAAATTTATTAGAACCAAATCTTAAGCCTTTTTTCTTTTTCTTCTTTTCATCATCGGAATCTTCTGTAGCATCTGTCATTGTAGTATTATCACTAAAAGTAGTAAGATCATTTGGATTTGCTTTTAATCTAGGCTCACTTTCAATTTTAACTTTTAATTCACCTGTAGCTGAACCATTCCATAATTCAATTGGAAAAGTTCTAGTTTCCGAATGAGGTTCTTGTTGTAAGGATGAATAATCCGCTAAATTTATTTCTAAATGACCTATTAATCCTTTTTTCTTTTTATCTCTAACAACTTCATGAATATCAATTTCTAAAAACTTTTTTTTATATTTTCCTTTAGAGTTCTTAAATAAAGTACCTTTAAATTGAATTTCTTCTTCCCATACTGCAGTTTTATCTTTTACAAAGGCTTTTTTAGTTTCACCTTTATGTTTTTTACCTCTTTTCCATGAAATATATAATATAATACCACTCTTGGGTAATTTCATCAAATGTTGAATGGTAACTCTAAAATTAAATTTTGCAACTTTCCTACGAAAGATTGCCTGCATTTTTTTCTAATTACTTGAACGACTTTTTTCTTAGTTAATCTATAATCAGAGCTGATTGTCTTGTCTTGCTTTATAAAGATAAGTAATTCTTATAAGAATTAAAGATTTTTAATTAATCATTTGTTTTTCTTTAATTCTTTGCACATTGTCATGTCTTTTCAAAGAGAAAGAACAGAGAAGAAAACAATTCCTTTTGTTTAGTTAAAAATATAATAGAAAGGATGTTAAAAGGGAATTTTACGGTGTAGATGTCGCTCCTCCTATATGTTAATAATAATCCAATTATTTTTTGTTATTTAAAAAGTACACGAGTCTCCAGGAATAGCTACCAATCTTTCTTCTTTTTGTAGGTGTTGTGAGAAGTTGGAAGGTTTCTTTATGGCCAAAAGTCAACGTGAATCACAGCAAAAATTCATGCGATCAGCTTCAAAAACAAAAAAATTTGACAAACAGCCACACACAAAAAAATGACTAGGACTGGTGGTTACAGCAGTAAAAAGTCATTGCAGGATTATGTAGGCAGTTGTTATTCCCAAAACAATGTTATTGTTAGTGAATTTAATTATATTGGAGACCAATTGATACTTCATCCAAAAGATGTACAAATGCATACAAAAAATTATGTTTTTGAGGTTTTACATAATGGAGAGAATCATTTACTTAGTTCTGTTCGTTACGGTTTGCGAGTGATAATACCAAAATTAAATTTATCTAGTTTATGGGCTAGATTAGAATTAGTAGATGATAAAACAGGATTAGAAGTAAAATGTGTTAAAAGAGAAAGAGCTGGCAAAAAAGTTTTAAAAGGTAAAATTAGAGAAGAATTTGATATCTCGAAACATGGAGTATTAAAAACAAAACTTGACTTTAGATTTAGAGAAACATCTTCTGATAATACTATTGAAAAATACAGACTTTTAGTTCATATCCTTCATGAAGATAAACCTTTATTGACATTCCCTAGCCCAGCATTCCGAACAGTTGTTAGGTAAGTTTCCTTTTAAAAAACATCAAAGAGGACTCATTAGCCTTTTTAAAATTTTAATTCATCCTTTTTCCCGGTATTTTTTTTGGTTGAAATCTACAGATCCCCATCACGTATCAAGGCTATGAAATCCAATGTTGCCTCTGCATCATCATCTTCAAATACAATTAACTATAATACCAATAGTATGCAAGGAAGTAATAGTGGAGATGTAGATGATGAGGAAGATGAAGAAGAAAGTGAAGATGAAAGCGATTCTTCAAAAAAGAGAAAGGAAGGAGAAAATTCACCATACTTCCCACCTCAACAACATCCACATCCACAACAGCAACAATACCCTTATCCACCAACAATGCAAAATATACCACCATCACATATGTATCATCATAATTTACCTCCTCAACCTTATGGAATGTTACCACCTGGTAGTAATGGAATGTATTACTATCCTTATCCAAATACCATTCCACCAACTAATGGAAAGAAAGATTAAAATTCGACGATCAAAATTTAACTCAACTGAGATAAGTTGGTTTTAATTAAGGAGGAAGACCAGAAAATTAAGAAAGAGAAAAGAGAGCGGGGACTATAATGAGAGAACTAAAAATCAAATAATTATATTATTTGATATTTAAAGTAATAATTAACCCATCTATCTTTTAAATATTTCATAATTGAATTATTTAAATAAAACAATTTATTTTAATTATCTTCCCTTCTTATAAAAAAGAAAGTTAAAAATTTACTCATAACAAACAGTCTTTAATTCCATATCTGAAGGAACAACAACTTCCGTATTAAATTGTACATCATCAATACGGAGTGTAGTAATAGGTTGTTGATTACCCTTCCAACGTTTAGACATTTTCCTTCTTCTCTTCTTAAAGGCAATAACATAGGCTGTTCTAGTATGTTGTTCAACTGTAGCTAACACTTTTGCACCCTCAACAATAGGTCTTCCTATAGCAGTAAAATCTTTTGCACCAACAAGTAAAATCTTATCTAAACTAATTTGAGTACCAACTTCAATAGGAATTCTATTTACTGTTATCCTATCACCATTAGTAACCTTATATTGATGTCCTTCAACTTGTACTACAGCGAATTTTAATTCTCTAACTTCATTCATTGGTAGATTAGTATAAACTGGAGGTGTATAAACATCATATTTAGGATCGGTTTCTCCACCAATAATGTTACTTAAACGGATTGGGCCAGATGGTAAAACTTCTTCTATTTCTTCAATTGATTCTGTTTGTTCTAATTGTTCTTGTTGTTGTTCATTTACATTTGTTGTAGGTTCTTCTAATTCTGGAGATAATTGTTCTTTTAGTTCTTCTCCACCAATTTTAACAGAACCATCTTTTTCTTTTAAAATATGTAAATTAGTATGATAAGACATAAATTTATTATTTGTATTGAAACAGTAATTGACGGCTGGTGTTTTTATATTCATCATGAATTTACTTTGGCAACATGATGAAACCAAACGCTTTGATGAACGTAATAGGTTATTCATTTTTTTTTAACAAAAAAAAATTTAAATAAAAACTATTTCACACAAAACTATCGCGTCTCTGGCACTTCCCGGTGCGACCGAGCTATACCTTTGCAACCTTAGGTTTTTTGCTTAGTAAGCAGCTGCCTGTAGGTCTATCGAGTTTTTTCTCAGAAATCCTCCTCTATCAACTCACCTTTCCATTTGCTGACTCTGAAAAACTTTTTTAAATTGCTAGCTACCTTAAATTTTTGTTAATGGCAAAAACACAAAGGTATTCAAAGAATTTCAACTAGAAACCAAGTTCAATAGTAAATTCAAAACCATTTACAGACAATCAATTCTTCGTTTTGCTTTTTGCTTTCGCATCTTGCCTCTTTCGAAATAAAAAGGTGACAATCTTCCAAATCAATTGGTTAATAGAGGCTAATTATTTACTCCTAGAATGGCCGTGCATAACCAAAAAAACTGTAAACGTCAACAGTCATCAAACCAAAAGCTCCAGAAAAAAAAATTAATTTAAATAATGAGCAAAAGTCCTACAACTAAACAACAACAAGCAAATAAACGACATTCTCTCAACATTTTAGCTTTAAAAAAGGATTATTCCAATAATAACAACAATAATTCTCTTCTCTCTAGTTCTTCTACCCTAAATAATGAAAATAACAATAACAACAATTTAAATAATAACAACAATAACAACAATACTTCAAGCCTTCTTATTGGAGTTCCCTATCGTGAAGGTTTTGGCTACCGTAAACAAAGCAGGTGGCCCTACATGTACCAAAAACGTTTTTTTGTTATAAAAAATCATTGTTTAAGAATTTACAAATCGCTGGCGGATTTTCAACATGCAACTGATTCCTTTTCCGAAGATATCAATAATAATAAGATATCAACAACAAGTGGAAGTGCTAATTCTTTAAATCATTTTGAGAATAATAATGTTCATAATAATAATGGTAATAACAGTAATAATGGAAGTTCATCATCAAACAAGCCTAGTTATTTGTACAAGTTACCTTTAAAGTATTGTAAATTGATAAAGTTAAATCAAGATTCTGATTATCAAGAGTTTGAATTGGAATATAATCCTGTAAATAATGAAAATAATGATGAAGAACCTAATCTTTTAAGTAATTGTAGTAGTAATGGAAATACTCCTAGGGGAGATAATGAGAATGAAGATACTATAGAAGACTCTCCTCATAATAATAACAATACTACTTCGAATCATTCTCATCATTCAGCACCAAATACTAACAGTTCTTCTGAGCCTTCTGATAAGAATGCTATGCGTAAAGTACATAAACTTAAATTTAAGGGTAAAGAATGGTATCCAATAGTTGAAAGAGCAGTATTCTTAGCTACTCAATACCAAGAAACTAAACCTTCAGCTGAAGAAGAATTTTTATCTAACTTTAAATCGGAAATGTTTGGAGATGATTTACCTCCTTTCCGATTTTCTATTCCTTCTCCTCCACAAACAACTTTAGAGTTTTTAAATGGCAATAATAATACTTTAGAGAATACAAATAATGAAGGTGAAGAGCAGAAGAAGAGTAATCCTTTAAAGAGGTTATCTACATACTTTCAAGGTACTCTTGCAGTTTCGGAAAGTGGTAATGGTGAAGATTTGGTTATACCAACAACAAAGGGTAAAGGTACTTTAGAAGATGCTGCGAATGTTATTAATATTGTAAATGAACCAACACATTCCCATACAAATTTATCTACTTCTGCTGCAGTTAATCATAATAATAATTTAGGTTTAAATATACAACATCATCAAGGTAGTGAAGATGAACTTAAAGATATTAATGATATTTCACAATTACAAGATTTAATTAGAAAACATGATGAAGAAGATACTGGTTCCGAGGGAGGAAATGGTTATGTTAATCCTCCACTTTCTCCATTAAAGAGAAGAAGTGATGAAAGTATAAAGAAGAAACAAACGGCAAGCCTTACGAAACGTTTAAGTACTAACTTGGCTGAATTCTTTAAGCGATCAGGTACGAATAACAATAATAATAATAATAGTGGAGGTGTTAATACTGGTTTATTAGCACCATCTTCTTCTAATGCTTCTCTTTGTAGTAATGATGGTATTTCTTCCTTGTCAGCTGCCCTCCATCAACAACAAAATAATTTGGGAATACAACTAAATGTACCAAATAGTGAAGAACAAGCAGAACAAGTAAAGAAAGAGAAACGAAAAAGTCTTTTTGGAAAATTACTAGCTCACAAAAAACATTGAGATTAAATAAAAAATCAAAAAACTTTACAAAAACCAAAAAAAAGATCAAATCTTTACAAAAAGTACGTTTTAAGTAATGATTTAAAAAATTGAAATAGTTTAGAAACTTTACACATTAAAAAACTTGATAGTTAGAAAATTAAAGCAAAAGAAGTCTTTAAAGGAAATAATCACCATTTAGGTTGACCCTTAAAGAGTAGAAATAAAAACAAGGAAACGTTTTAAATTTTTAGACAGTTTCAAATTAGTACATGCATCTATAGTATAAAAAGAGTAAGCTTTCAATGTGGAAAGAGATAAAGAGTACAAAACAGTCAGATTCCCAAATACCATGAATAAATCGTCGAATAATTATAACCAATAAATATTAAGGCTCAGATAAAACAACAATAAATCTAAAACTTGTATTTTTACTTTATTTTTCCATTAAAGGAATAAGACAATTTAGGTGTCGTTAGAAACGTATATAAATTCTATAAAGATAAACGCAGTTTCATTATTTGAAAAGAAAAACACACAAACTTTTATTATTATTCGTCATTCCATTCATTAGTTTCATATAATAATAACAATAACAAATCTTTTAAAAAGAGGACGACCTACTTCTAATTATTGTTTTTAAAACTGAAACCTTTACAAAATTACATTTACTAACGATCAACACATCAACTTCTTAAACAACAAGTTAACAATAATAAAACACATTATAGTCAACAAAAGAATGAAAAGTCAATTAACACAACAAGTAACTACTGCAACTACACCAAAGAGTAATAACAATAATAAATTAAAAAGAAAAACAACAAGAAAAACAGATTTTAATTTTGTTCAAGTTTTCTTTCAACAATCTTCTCAATATAATTGTCGTTCATTTAGTAATAAAGCAAATGACGCACCAATATTCCATTGGAAAGTTGGTCAACATCAACATCAATCTAATAACAACAATGAAGAAGGATTTATTAATAATAACAATCATTCTGTCAAAAATCATCAAAAAAGATCAACTAGAAGAAGAAGAAATAAATTGGCAACTACAACAGCTGCTGTTTTTGATCCAACAACAACTACAACGGTTGCTATAGTTGGCGATTCCTCATCACAATCCTCAAACCTTTCTTCACCAACTTCCTCCAATTCATCTTCCTCAATGATGATGAATGCCAATAATAATGCTTATTGTCAACAGCCACAGCCAACTATAGTTGTCCCATTAGTGATGGGTGTGCACAACAATATTGGAAAACCGCAAAGAACAAGTATTTCTATTAGAGAATTATTAAATTAAATCTCTCTTATTACTGAGGTTACTTTAAAGGTAATATTTATGTTCCCTGTAGCAGCAGCAGGTATTATTGTTATTTATAATTACTTGTTGGGTAACTTTAATTTTCTTAAAAATCAAATTGTAAACTTTATTAGTCAACTAGTTGTAATTACTAGGGTTGGATAATAATAACAAAAAAATGTAAATTCCTTTTTTTAAATAAAAAAATAACTTGTATATTAATAACAATTAATTTTAAAGATTTTTAAAACAACTATTTTATGAAAGGGGTCTCCTTTATCTATCTTTATTAATAAGTGTCCATCCATAGCGTTTTGATTATAAAGCGCAAATATAGTAGTCCAAGCACTGCAATGCTTTGCAACCGTTTTGAATAAATAAATTTTTGTAAAAGGCTGTTGTATAAATTGACAATATATATTGTAAAAAAAACATTTAAACTAAATTACTCTTTTTATTAAACCTTCTTTTGACAATTCAATCATTCCTCTCAACAATAAAGCTCTCACTTGTAAATTAAATCTAATTTGAATATTTTCATTTTCAATTTTATCTTTACGTAAAGCAGCAAACCTTTCTAACCATTCAATATATTCAATTTCATATCTACTATTCATCTTACATGATTCTAATGATTGTTTTGCTAAATAGATATCAGGTATAGGATATTTTTCATGTAATTCTTTACACATAAATAAATTTGGTTGATAAAAAGCAATATTATATTCATAAGATTCTTTTTGTTGTAATGGATGTAAATAATTTTCTAATAATTCATTTTCTTTTGGTTTTAAAAAGAAAATTTCATGTAAAACTACCTTTTCAATCCATGAAGAGATATCTCTATTTTCATTATTGATATTGTTATTAGTTGTTGTTGATAGTATAAATTTAGTTTGATAAAGATAGTCATGTGAAGTGAATAGTGAAGATATTAAGTTTTTAATGCGTTGTGGTAAATTATTTAATTCTTTCATTTCATTGTTATTATTATCTTTTTGTTGTTGTATTATTGTAAAGGTTGGCATCTTTTTAATTAAATTTGTATTGTTATTATTGTTCTTATTATTACTTGTCTTTTTATTGTTCTTATTTTGTTGTTGTTGTTTATAATAAGTAATTTCTAATTGATAATTATCTATACATTCTGTACAGTAATATTTATCAATTTCACTAACGTGTTGTTTTGTTAATCCAACGCATCCATAGTGAAACCATTTGTTACACTTTTCACAACAAATCATATTACCGGTAACTGTTTTATGACAAATACAATATGATATCAATGGTGTTGTTGTTTTGTTATTATCTTCACTTTCATTCTTATTATTTCTCTTATTATTAGTAGTAGTTGTCAACTTATTATTCTTATTAGTATTCTTGTTGGTATTCTTATTATTCTTATTATTTGTATTGTTCTTAACGGTACTAGTAGTAGTAGTAGAGCGTTTATTATTATTGTTGTTAGTTAATGATCTTTTCTTTGGGTTTGGTTGTAAAAATTGAATGCCATATTTAATTATATTACAATATTGACAATAAAAATGTTTTTCACCATCATTGTAATCTTTAATATTAATACCAATACATTGTTCATGATACCATTGATTACAATCTTCACATTCAATCATTTGTTCATAATCATTATGTGTTCTTCTACAATGACAATAACTATTATTATCTGTTGGCATAATAGCTCTACAACTATCACATCTATATGTTGGAAAAGTACGTTTAACACCAACACATGATTTGTGGAATTCATGTTGACAAATGTCACAAGTTACTGAATCATATTTAGTTGTAGAAGAACCACAAATACAAATATCTTTTTTTGGTTTAGGAATGATTTGATTACTGACTTGTTCTTCTTCTTCTTTTATCTTCATTATTGTAGTAGAGTCATTATTAGAAATTAATTGTTTTGTGATAGAAGGTGGTTCTTGTTGTTTAACTCTCTTTTGTCTACGCCTTTTCTTAATTAAATTTTCTTCTTCTTCTTCTTCTTTTCCTATAACATTTTGTTGTTCTTCTTCCTTAATAATGTTAATGGAAGAAGAAGTAGAATCTATTGGTGTTTGTTCATTCATTAATGATAAATCATCATTTTCTTTCTTGTCCTTAATTAATTTCATTGAATTAGTTATTAATTCTTCTTTAACTTCTATATCATTCATCATCTCATCATCATCTTTCAATTCATCTTCTTCTTCATGTTCTTCTTTTAAATTACTACCTTCACTATTTGCTGTCATCACTTCGTTAGCTTCATTATTATTTGTTGTCACTATTTCAGTATCATTAATTTCATTATTACTGTTTTCACAAATATCGTCAACCGTTGTTGTAACCACCTCTTCCATAATTGGTGACGATGATGGTATTGGTATAGCACTATCAGAAGAGAATACTCTTTCATTAGAAGGTGGATCTTGTCTTTCTATTCCAATACTTATATTTAATTCTTTTAAAATATTATTAATTTCATTTAATTGTTCAATATATAATGTTTTTTGTACTAAATTATTATATTCTTCAATCTTTAAATTCCAACAAATTAAAAATTCAATTATATTTTCTAAAGATACACCAGATCTATATATTTTTTGTTGTAAAATTTTATAATAAAGTTATAAATTACAAAATAAATATAAAATAAATTATACTTACATTAAACCATTAGTAATTTGTCTAAACCATGGTTGATGATTAAATTTCTTTATACCCATTAATGCATAATGAATTTTAACTCTTAATTCTAAAATTAAATCATTTTCTTCTTGTCTATTTATTTTATTTCTAACATCATTTTCTTTATAAACTAAACATCTTATTGCAATTTCAATTAAATCAATAATTAGTGGATGTAAAGAAAAGAATGATTGAAAATGTTCTAAACAAGATAAAATATTTTCTACTGTTGGAGAAGAACCACTATTAAGTTTAATTAAATTGTTATAAATTATTTAATATAATTGTTAAATTAAATTGTTAATAAAAAATATTTGTTAAATTTTAAAACTTACAATACACTGGTCACAGATGTCACTGTTGAAAATAAAGAAATAATTTCAGGATGATTTAATACTTTGTTTATCTCTTCTTGATTTTTTGCCCTAAAGAAAAGATTAGATACAATAGCTAGAGTATTATCATAATAATGTCTAAAATATAAATACTTTATATCAAAAAATATACAAAAAATATTTAATTATTAAATAATTAATTAAAAATACTTACATTTAAATGATTAGTAATTCTATCTACAGATAATGAATTATTGAAACCTTCAATTAAGAAGTTCAATATGTCAAAACTAGGTCTTATAAATATATCGTCATTTCTTGAAATGAATAACTAATTAAATAAATTAATCAATAAATAAAATAAATAATTAAAATGTTAAAAATAAAACTTACACCATTAATTAATTTAATAAATAGTGGTCTATTATGTACTTGACTAGAAAAGAATTTAAATGAATATCTATAAATCTAAATTTGTTTACAATAATTTACAACCAAATTAAATAAAGTACACAAATAATTAACCAAAATAAATAAATAACAAAATTAAAAACACTTACACAAGAAGAATAAATCCCATCAAATACATTCTTCCCCTTTTCATCCACTCTCAACACATTAATTATAGGACATTCATAATAATAAGAAGCACAACTTTCCAACCATTGAGATAAAACATCAGTTGCAATATCATGTGCATTCTCAAATACAACTATAAATGGATTACCATCATCTAATTTCTCTTTATAGAAATTAATAAAATCATTAAACTCATTATATCTAGATGATTTTTCTTGTTGTTGTGATGAATATCTACTCATTATAAATTGTAATAAAGATTTAAAAGAAGTAAATTTTATATTATTTTTAATAATTATTGCAGTAATATTTGTTGGTTTTTTCTTTTCTGTTAAGCTTTTAAGATATTTATCTATTGCTTTTGTATTGAAACCAAAATCAGGTTCTTCTTCTTCTTCTTCATATTCATCATTGTCAATAAATTTTTCTTTAATAAAGAATGGTTCAGATAATTTACCTAATTATTATTATTTGATATTTATTATAAATTTTGTAATGATATTAATTAATAATTTTGTAATAATAAATAAATTATAAATTTAATAATTTAATAAAGAGTGACACTTACTTTGTGTTGTTTTTAAAATAGCTAATGGAATGTTAATCATATCACAATGTTTAAAACTGTCACGCCATTCCTTTGTACATTCAATAATATAATTAATAAAAGATTGTTCTAAATCATCTTTTGTTGTTATTGCTAATAAATTATTTGCGTGTTGACGTAAAAGTTGTTGAGCCTTGTCTAAATTTTTCCTTCTTACTGATTCAATGATTGAAAAGTTAGTGGGATAGTTGTTGTTTTTGTTAGATTGTTGTTGTTCCGAAGTACCATGGTTAGTGATGATAGTTAATTCATCTTCTTCTGAGATTACTCCTTCTTTCTTTTTTCTTCTTGTTCTTTTTTGAACCATTTTGATAAGAATAATTATTTAACAGCGTGAAATGGCGCCAATTTTTTATGGATTGAAAAAAACAAAAGCGCTAAAAAAAAATCCATCATGGCGCCATTTTTCATATATTAATTTGCGTTAGGTATTTTATTTACAAATCAGATCCTCCATAGCTCAGTCGGTAGAGCGTCAGGCTGTTAATCCGCAGGTCAGTGGTTCGAGCCAACTTGGAGGAGTTTGTATTTTAATGGA
>CADWAF010004999.1:0-11836 GCA_902984215.1 Willaertia magna | reverse complement strand
AAAAAAAAATGGAAAAATTGCTTCAAGATTTGGATTCCTTTCTTCAAGAAAAAGACGGAGATGGATGTGTAGAATTATTACATGATGGATATTTCTATGAATTATTTATTGATGAAGAACATGCAACTGAAAACCCTCCTGAAATATCTTCTATTAAATCATTAGTTAATAAATATATTACAGTCCTATCCTTCCGATCTTTTCTAACAAACTATTTTCAAGGCTTAATTTCTTTCTATTATAATGAAAACTATAAAACAGCCTTTGAACAAATGTTTCAAGCCATTTCCGATTTTATAATAATCTTTGAGAAAGAAGATCATTGGACTATACCAATGATGAAATATTTAAGTTCAATCTTAAGAACTTTCGCTAACAAAGCCTTATCTAGCCTTGGTAGTGGTGAAGAAGAAGTAAAAGAAGAAAGTGAAGAAGGGCCATTAGAGAAATCAGCTAGACTATTACAAAGAGGGTTTGGTATCTGTGCAGCTGACAGATCCCCATTAGATTTTTCTAAGAAATGGTCAGCCTTACATATCGTAAATAATTTACTTCGTATCTACTTTCAATTAAATAAATTAAGTTTATGTACAAAATTAATTAAAACAGTTGAAGAAAGTAAATCTTTACCTAATTTAGAAGAATTCCCAGTATCTCAAAGAGTTACCTATAAATTCTTTTCAGGTAGAGTTGCTATTTTAGAATCAAATTTAAGTAAAGCAAAATTAGATTTAGAATATGCATTACATTACTGTTTAGATAATTACCCAAAGAATAAGAGAATGATTTTACAATATTTATCATGTGTAAATTTAATGTTAGGAAAATATCCAACTGTAAATTTATGTAAACGTTATAATATGTTAGAATTTTTAGAATTATCAAAAGCATGTAGATCTGGTGATTTAAAAACTTATTGTAATGAATTAGAAAAATATAAATTATTTTTTATACAACATGGTACTTATTTAATGTTAGAAAAAATTAAATTAATTGTTTATAGAAATTTATTAAGAAGAGTTTATTATTATAATTGTGAAAACCATCCAGAAACAAGTTCTAGATTAGATTTAAATTTATTTTTAGTTGCCTTACGTTTCCAACCTTCTTCTGTTGTAAATGATAATAATAACAACAATACAGTAGATAATAATAATAATATAGAAGATACAACAACAACAATGGATTTAGATGAAGCAGAATGTTTAATAACAAATTTAATTTATTTAGGATATATTAGAGGATATGTATCGCATGATAAACAAATGTTAGTTTTAAGTAAAAAGGAACCTTTTCCAGCACTTTCTACTATTCAAATTTAAATTATTTTTTTAAATAAATTGTTGATTGCTTTTTACTGACCTATGACGACTTTACAAAAAAATTAAAAAAAAATTAAAAAAAAATTAAAAAAAATTTTAAAAAAAAATGTCAAAAGAAAATACAATAGGTTCGGAACAATGGTTAAAAAAAAGAAAAGAATTTATTAAAAAATATAAAAAAATTACAAATGATGAAATGATTGAAAATTTAATTATTAAAGAAAAATATTTACAAAATATTTTACAAATCCCACATCTCTCTACCTTACAAAACAGTAACAATAATAATACCCAACAACAACAACAAGAAGAAAAAGAACCCTTTTTAAACTTTTATATAGGTCTATCTTCCCTAAATATTCCATTCAAAACATTATTATCCAACACCATTCTAAAAAATAGTCTTTACGGTACGATTCATCCATTTTTAATTATTGGAATGTATAAAATGGATTGGAATGATTCAAGTATTATTTCAATAAATTTTAAAAAATTTAAAGCATCTAATTGTTTATTTGTTTATAAATTTTATAAAATAAAAGGAAAAAATGTTAATTTTATTTTAAATAAAATTGCAGAAATAAATTGTTTTTGGAATGCAAATAAGAAATTTCATTTTTTAAATTGTAATTGTCATCATTATATTTTAGATTTATTAAAGAATTTAAATATTGATTTAAATGTTGAAGATAATTTAGTGTTAAGATATTTATTTAATTGGTTTAAAAGTGGAACGTTGGAAAGGAATGTTCCTTTGGGTTTTGTAAAGTTATTTAAAGAAAATGTAAAGAATAAATTGGAAGAATATTTTCAAAAAGAAAAATTACAAAATTTATTACAAAATAAATTACAAAATAATAATTTAAAAATTAATAATTTAAAAATTAATAATAAATTTATAGAAAGATATTCTATAAAAAATAATTCCATTTTTGTAAATGATTTAAATGAAATTATTGAATTTTTAAATTTTATTTTAAAAATTGTTGATAAAACTTATTTTGAAGTTGAAAAAGATGGTAAATTATTATTGGAATGTTTAGAATGTTATAGAAATGGTTTTCAATTAAGAAATCAAAATTATAGTTTAAATGATAACAATATAATTCCTGTCAATCAAAAAGTTAATAATTTAGAAATAATGAATAATAATGTTCAAAGTAATCATAATACCTTGAATGAAGTGACAATTAATAGTAGTAATAGTGGTGATAATGAAATTATTGGAAATAATTATGGAGGCGATAATAATAGTTTGGTTGGCGGTGTTGGGGATGCAGAGGTTGAGACAAGAACAACAACATTACAACAACTTGGAGGATTGTTCGAAGAAAGAAATCAAGAACTTGACAATCCAATGTTGAACGGATTCTTTATATGGGAGTGAATATTTATTACAAAAATAAAAATAAAAAAAAAGTATGGAATTGCTACAAATAATACATTAAAGTGGAATGGTAAAAAGTATGGAATTGCTACAAATAATACATTAAAGTGGAATTATAGTGTTCATTTACATACTTATGGCGTTGGAGAATTAGTAATTTATTTAAAAGAGGATGAAATAATATCACACCCTAAAAATAGACCAGCGAATAATGTTGAATATCATTCGTTAGATAAACATAAACGATGGGAGTTAATTAATGAGGCTATTGATAAGAATAATAATTGTAGGAAGAGTAAACATCATTTAAGACAAAATAAAGAAGATAATAATAAAGAAATTCAAAAAAGTGACAATGAAATTGAAGTTTATAATTTTGCAAAAGATTACAAAAAGTATCCATTAGTTTTTTATAGAGGTGTAATTGATAAAAGTGACTTTGGTTCAACAAGAACAAAAATTTTCTTACCACCATCAAAGAAGGAAATTTATGGAGAGCGAGTGCAAGAGTGTTTACCAAAAAAATCATGGTGGGAACACAGAAAAGGAGACAATAGAAAGACCAAAAAGGAGAAATTTAATGAATTATTGAAGCTATAAAAACATTTGCCCGCTGCCAGGATCGAACTAGCGACCTTAAGATCTTCAGTCTCACGCTCTACCAACTGAGCTAAGCGGGCTCCTGATAAATTGTGTGAATAACATTTCCTGTTTCTCTTCCAATTTCCTTTTGGTTCTCCTTTTTTGCTTAGATTGATTTGGCCATCAAATTGTCAAGAAGAAAGGAGATTTAACGAAAGTGTAAAGGCAATTAAGATGTGTCGTTTTGGTTAATAAAACAATATTTAAATTTTGTGTACAAGTAATTGTGACATTTTTCACTTTAATCATACTTACACAATAAAAGTGGTTTAATTTATTTTAGATTAAATTTTATAGCTTTATAATATAGATTTTTATTTGTAAATAAATTTTTGTTAATTTATCCATTTTTAATAAATAATCTCCATTTTGTAATAATTGTAAACAATCCGTAATTGTTAAATTATTAAGATTTATTAAATTTTTTAAATATTCTTCTTTTATTTGATAATTATTATTTAAATATAATTCTTTTAAATTAATTAATTTTGTAAAACATGCTCCAGTTAAATTATAACAATTTGAAATTGTTAATTTTTGTAAATTATTTAAATTATTTAAATAATTATCAGTAATATGTGGTAACTTATAAAGTTCTAATTTTACTAAATTTGTTAAATTTAACAGACAAATTCCAGTAATTTTGTTACAATTACCTATTTTTAAATTTTGTAATTGTTTTAAATTTATTAAATAATCGTCAACAACCTCTAATAAATCAAAAAGAGTTAATTTTGTTAAATTTTGTAAACTTAATAAACAAGTTCCATTTATACCGATTTCAAAAAGCCAATATATAAATATTTTAAATTCTTTAAATTTAATAAATATTCTCCTTTCATATTTGAACAACCATAAACATGTAATTCTCGTAAATTTACAAAATATTGTAAGTATTCACCATTAAAATTATTACAATATTCAATACGTAAATTTATTAAATTTTTTAAATTTTTAAAATAATAATCTTTTAAATTGTCATTACTAGTAATATATAAATCTGTTAAATTATTAAAATTTAGTAAACATTCACCTGTGATTTCTTCACAATTTTCAAAATCAACTTTTTGTAAGTTATTTAAATTTTTAAAATGTTCATCTTTAATATTGGCTGTGTTAAAAGATAATTTTGTTAAATTTAATAAACATTTTCCGTTAAAATTGTCACATCTATAAACGTCTAATTTTGTTAGGTTTACTAAATTTGTAAAACAATTTTCAGATAAAATATCTCCTGAAATTTTTAATGTTTTTAATTTTGTTAAGTTTTTAAAAATATTTTCGTAAATATCACTTATTGTAATTGATAAATATTCTAAATTTTGTAATTTTTGTAAATATTCACCTGTCAAGCCCTCACATTCTATCGTTTTGAATTTCTTTAAATTTGTTAAATAATTTATATCTTCATCTTTTAAACTACAACTTTGTAAAGTTAAAATTTTTAATTGTTTTTGTAAATTAATTAATGTATTTTCTTGTAAAAAACAACACCTAATTTTTAATTCTTCTAATAATGGTAAATTAGGTAAAGTAAAATTATTCGTAATTGAAATAAATAAAAAGGTAATTTGTCGTTTAAACAAATAAATACGTCGTTTTTAAAAACTGTATTTCTTAAAACAATTTGATTGTTATTTAAAATATTTTTATAAACAAATTTATTGATTTGAAGCAAATGAATATAATCTTTAACATTGTTTAAATATTCGCTAATTGTTAAAAGAACGTCTGCTGTCAAAAAATGTTACATTTTTTTTGTGAATTTTGAAATAATAAATATTCATTAAGTGTTAGTGAAATTAATAGTTTTTATTTACAATGTGTTATCTTATACTTTCCGTATTTTTATTTGCCTTAATCACCTTTGTAATTGTTGGTTTCTTCTTATTATTTTGATTTGGTTTTGCTTCCACAGTCTTAACCTTCTTTGGAGATAATGCACCACTTATATTAAAATTCTCACTGTCACGTTTGGCGAAAGTAGAAAGGGAAGAGTTGAAAAGATTTTCCTTGTTTGTTTCATCTTCCATGAGTTTTTCTCCCTCTGCTTCTGATGACTCAATTGAAACAAATGAATCGTCTTCCATTTCTTGTGGTTCATTTTCTACAGGTTTAATCACAGGAGGTGGAGGAAGCATAGATGATCTATATAATTCAAGTAATTCATTCTTTGGTAGGGTTCTAGGTAATCTCTCAGGTAACTTTCTCTTTTTCTTTTGAGGCGTTGATCCAGTTGGGTTATCAGAATTAAGGAAGAAATTATCAATATTTCGTTTCATTTCGTTCAAATTGGAATCCTTAAACTCTGATGTGAACGTTTGAACTTTTTCAAAGTATTGGTTGTGTTGGGATAGTTGTGAATCTGAGAATAATTTGATTCTATTGTCATAAGTATCCATTGCATTTTGGAATTGTGATTGGCTTTGCATAAAGTTAGTTTTGTTGTTAGAACAAATATCATGAGTAGCATCAATAAATTCCTTTTGCTCTTTCATGTCACTGTCTATTGTTGCATTAACTCTTTGGGTATGAGAATTAATACTAGTGTTGAATATATCACAATAATTGTATAACTTATTTGAAAGGTTGTTAGTTTCTGAGTTAATCTTTTCAACTGCGCCACCCAAATTAGAATTGTATTCTTGTGATTGCTTGAGGCTTGCTTGTTGGTTGTTTTCTACTCCCTGTTTAAGATCTTGTACAGAACAATTAATTTTCTCAGTGTGGAGACCAACAGACTTCTCCATGTCTTTCATTGAATCAATAGATTGGCCACAGAATTGTTTGAAACTTGTTATGGATTGGCAAAGCTTAGTTTCTTGTTTCTCAATAGTTGTTTCTAACAGAGTTTCAACCTGCTTCATTAATTCTAATTTCATTAAATGGTTTTGTTGTTTTTGTTGCTCTACCAATTCGTCCATACTGATTTGATAAGAGGACATTTGATTTACATGTACAGAAGATGTTTTTTGGACATCTTGAGATAAATCCTTCATTACTTGTAAATGGGCTGTAGTGAATGTTTCCATTGCCTTAGTATTTCTAGATAACGTATCTACAAAAAGGTTGGTTAAATTTTGCAATTCATTGTTATGAACTTCTACTTGATCTCTAATTATTCTGACAGATTGTTCAAATAGTTGTTTCATTGTCCCAACTGATTGTAAAAGAGTTTGTTCAAATAAAACTTGTCCTTGTCTTAATTGATTGTAACAATTCTCTTGGTTTTTACCTCTACCATTCACCAACGATAATAACTCCATTTGTGATTGATTAAAACAATTCACCATTGAATCAACCTTTTCTTTTGTGGACATGAAATGAGTAGTTTTGTCAGTAAGGAACTCTTCTACTGATGTCTTAGCGGTTTGATGAAGACCATTGAACAACCCTACAACGCTCTCAACATCCTCCTCAGCACCAATGACTTTCTTTCTGAGCGAGTCTTTGAATCTTTCAACAAGACTATGATTTTCAGCTTCAACCTTTGATTTTCTTTCAACTTTCTTCACAAACCCTTCAATATCATCCATACTTTCCCTGAGCCCGTGAAGCAATCCGTGTGCCTCAGTATGTAATTCTTCTTCTGTTTCTTGGTGCTTTGTTAAAACAAAATTAGTTTCATCCAACTCTCTCTTTACTACAGACAAAGAATTTTTGGTCTCTTCTAAATTCATCTTGGTAGTTTCAAGAGATTGTTTAGTTTCTGTGTGAGAAGCCATTTCATTTTGTAACTCCTTATCTCTAACTTTAAATAATTCATTTAATTCTTCATATTCTTTCATCTTTAATTGAACTTGATCTTCTAACTCTCTAATAGTACCCTCTTGTTCCTCTAACTTTTTAACTTGTTCTTCATATTGCTCTGGTGGAAGAAAAACACCATTCTTCAATCTTTGTGAATTTAATTCGGCTTTTAATTTTTCCATGTCAGCAGCCATTTCCTTAATGAGTGCAGCTTTGGAAATTCTTAAATTAACCTCTGGTTTGTTTTTAATACTCTTAGCTTTATGTGCGTAATCTAGTGTACTCATAGTTTCCTCAAAGCATAAAACAGATGGAGAAATTGTGGCAATTAAGCAAGTTTTAGTTCTACCTCCTAAACTGTCTTGCAAAATACGAGTTAACTTAGATTCTCTGTAAGGCACATGTGGACTATGTTCCGTTAGTGCAGTAATTACTCTTCCTAGTGTTAATAAACTTTGATTGATCATTCCAGCTTCCTTAGCTCTTAATTTAACAGCTCCAGATCTTTGTATATTTTCACTACCTGCCAAGTCAACTAGATTTAATTTACCAGTTTTAATTAACTCTTCTCCTTCATCATTTACTTCTTTCATGTGAATAGTGATAGTAGTAATACAATGGGAACGACTAGATGCTTTATTCATATTAGTCTCTGCAATTTGTCTTCTTTTCTGTGCGTCATCCAAGATTGACATAATTTGTGATGAATCCCTTACAGTTATCTCTTCCAATCCAGAAACAACTGTACCTTTTCTACCTGTACTATCTTCGAATATCTTCAATTTATTTTGTCTATCAGTTAATAAATCTTGTAATTCTTCATTGTATAACTCCATACAGCTAACTTTAATGGTATATTCAGTTTTATTTCTTTCTAGAGTTTCAAAGATATGATAAACACTTCTAGGGATAACACCAGCTTGGTTATCAATTATTTCAGAAGTGGCCTCATCCCTTCTTCCTTCCATTCTATTAAGGTAAATAAAAAGAAAAAATCTTTAAGATAACACTTACGTAAATGTTTTACCACTACTAGTTTGTCCATATGCAAAGATTGTACAATTAAAACCATCTAATGTTTCATCTACAATGTGTTTTATAGATTCGTCAAATAGTTCTTTTTGTGTTGTGGATGCACCGTAAACTCGGTCAAAAGTAAAAAGTTTTGTTACTTCCTTTCCGTGAACTAACTTTTGATGTACTCTTACTTCCCTCTTATTTAATGATGATATTTCAATAGAGAGCGGAGATCCCTTTTCTTTATCGTTTGCAGGCCTACACCTGAGTAGTACTTGAATATTTACACCATTTGCAATTGTTGATGAAGAAGTAGAAGAAGAGCTCATTACACTTTCTGGTCTTTCTGACATAAGTTTGTTGTTTAATATAAATTAAAAGGAATAAAATCGAAGCAAGAGCGAATTAACCTATTGCTTAGTTTATTTTTTTTGTTTAAAATATTTTTATTTGTTGTCTAACGAACATATTTTTAACAAATTTTTGGCGCGAACCAAATTACAATTGGCGCCAAACGCAACAATGAAAAACCAAACAGCATACCACCACCAAAACGCCAATAGCACACTACTTAAAGTTATAGCTATTTAGTCTTGGATCGTTTGGCATGAGGTTTGGGTTGTTTGTGTTCTTCATCATACTTTGTTGTACTTGTTGCCTTAAGTTCTCAACTTTGTTGGGCACTCGATTGTTATTGTTCATGTTATTATTATTATTTCTATTGTTGTAATTGTTGTTCATGTTATTCATGTTGTCATTATTATTGTTATTGGGCACTCTGTTATTATTAATGTTATTATTATTTCTATTATTGTTCATATTATTTATGTTACTACTGTTATTATTATTTCGTTGTTGATTAGACTGTACAGTTGGCCAAGTAAAAGGCGTATTATTATTGTTATTATTATTTACTCTGTTAGTATTATTATTATTCATATTGTTGTTATTGTAGTTCATATCGTTTTGATAATTATCTCCATAATAATTATCGTCATTATATCCTTGATCATTATAATTATCATAATTGTAATTGTCATTGTAATTATAATTATCATCATAATTATTACCATAGTCATTGTCATAGTTGTTATTATAGTCACCTCCATAATTGTCATTATTATTATTATAATTATAATCGTAATTACCATTTCCATAATTATCATAATTATTGTCATAATTTTCAAAATTACTATTGTAGTTGTCATAATTATCATTTCTATTGTTATTATTATTTTTGTTGTTTTTCTTATTTTGATTATTATTTTTCTTATTGTTATTATTAAAAGCAACACCATTCTTATTATACTTTTGTTTCTTATTATTTCTATTTCTATCATTCTTTTCATAGGATCTCTTTGAACTATTATCTTCCATTTCATTATAATAGTCTTGACCGGTAGAAGGTGATGGAGTTACTCTATTTCCAGTTGTTGCATAATCTAAATCTTCCATAATTAAACTTTCCATTCCATCCAAAACAATAAAGTCAACCCTACCAGTAACATTACTAGCAGATACTGACATACCTTTCGTTAACGCATTAAATTGAGTAGAAGTAATATAATATGGAAAAACAACACCATCAGACATTTGCTCATTATAAGTTCTATAAATCTCAAACTGTTCCTTAGTTGGTACTCTAAAATCATTAAACTCCTTTTCAACCTCATTTAACAACCTACCACTAGAAGAAGAAGAACTAACAACCACGCCACGTCCATTATTTAAAGGATCATTCTTTAAAACATTTCCTAAATTATTAACCATTTTCTCTGCTTTAGCGACATGTTTCTGTAAAACAGATGGATTATTCATTTCATTTGCAATTTTCTCTTGTCTTTCAGCTTCTTCATTTCTCCTTCTTTCTTCCTCTTCACTTTCGAATCCAAATAACTCTTTCCTCGTTTTTGAAGAAGTATTTATCATTTCTAAATAAAATTCATAAATCAATAAAGAGGCATCCTTTTCATTTAATAAATTATTTTTAATTAATGTATTTACAATTGTACTTTGAGTTTTACCTTTTGAAATTAATTGAAATATTAATTTTGTAATAATTTCAATAAAATTTTCTAACTTTTCATTATTATTGAATTTATTATTTTGATTATTATTTTGTAAACATTTTTTTAATTGTTTTTGTAAATATTCATTTAAATATTTTTCTTGAAAATCATTAATCTTAATTTTTGTCACCGCAATTTCATTTGTAATTTCCATCATTTCATTTACATTTGTTGAAGATTTTATTGTTGAATTTAATTGTTGATCATTATCCATTTCATCATCATTTATTGACGTGGTGATTGTTGTATAAGTTGTATTGGTGTGATCTATTAATTCTTCTTCTTCTTCAATCATTATTGGTTGTTGTATGTATTGTTCTTCTTCTCCTTCTTTAACGTCAATTATTGTGTTTTGTATTTCTTCTTCTTCTTCAACCATTATTGGTTGTTCATTTAGTTGATATCCTTCTTGTTGAAAATTTTCTTTTTCTTCTTCTGGTATTATTATTACTTGTTCATCAACCATCATTTCTTCTTCATTTTCTTGTATTATAGTTGTTGGAATTACATTTTCATTATTATAGTAAGGTACATTTTCTTCTTGATTTATTTCTTCCACAACAATTTCTTCTTGTTGTTGTGTGTATTCTTCTTCTGGTTGTGTTGGAATATATTGTTGTTGTTCTTCTTCTTGTTCCTCAATTATTACTTCTTCACTTATTGTTGGTTGTATTGCAGTAAAGAGAGGATCCTCACCTTCCAGTTCATAATATTGATTATCATTATATTCAACGTTATTATATTCATTATTATTTATTTCATTTTCTTGTTGTTGTTGTACATTACATTCCAGTTGTTGTTCATTACTTTGATAATTTTCTTCTTGATTAATTTCTTCTTCTACAATAACTTCTTCTTGTTGTTGCTGTATATATTCTGGTTCTTGTTGATAGTTTTCTTCTTCTTTTTGAACATATTGTTCTTCTGGTTGTTGTTGTATATAATCTTGTTGATAATTATTATTTTGTACATATAATTGTTGTTCTACTTCCATATTATTATAATTGTTATTATTATAATCTTCATAATTATTAAAATTATTATTATTATTATTGTACAAATAATAGTTATTATTGTTATTATCATTATAATAGTTAGATGAATTATTGTTGTTATAGCGAGAATTATTATTATTGTAATTATTATATTGATAATAATCATTGTCAACATTATTATAATCTATCGGAATTGTATTATAGGCTTTAATCCTTGGATCATCATTAAATGCGGAATTTACAGTATTATTTCCGTAATTATCACTTTTACCGCTATTACTAGCCTTTGTATTATTATTGTTTTTAGGCTTGTTGTTGTTGTTGTTTTCCTTCTTTGAGGAAAAGAGATCATCCAAAAATTCATGCCCGTTTTTGTACATTTTTTTTTTGTTTTTTTTTATATTTTTTGTAATTTATTTAAAATTACAATTTAAATTTTTTACAATATTAAAACACAAGTGCAAAATATTTAATTAGTTAACTAAATAACAGTTAAATAATTATGAATACATTAATAATTTAACAAATTTATTTACATTTCAATTTGACCATTTCCATATAAAGTTTTATAAATATTTCTTGTAACTTCACTCATTGAATTACTTGTATTTAAATTTAACGGTAACGTTTTTATCATTCTTTCAAAAATTGTTT
>CADWAF010004973.1:0-13297 GCA_902984215.1 Willaertia magna | reverse complement strand
AGAAGGATTTAATATTGCAGATGATTATTTAGTTGAATTGGCTGACAAAGAAGTTAATAACCATGATACCTGCTTATTTGTAACTTGTGATCGTGAATTAAGAGTTAGATTAAAAGAAAAAGGTGTAAAATGTGCTGAAACTGCCACTTGGTTAAAGATGGCTCACTCAAAATTATGTGAAAATACTGAAGCAATGGATATTGATGCTTGGATGTCAAAGTTATTGGAAGAAATGTAATTCCCCAGCTAAATTAAACTTATGTATTCACTTTGTAAATAAACAAATCTTTTATGTATCAAAAATAATCTATTACAATTATCTTTAATATTCTTTTTAAATTATTATTCGCTCTTATCCCCAAACAATGGAGTGTCAGAAGTAATTACATATAGAAAATTACCACCTGTGATTGGATAAATAAATCTTTCACTGAAAGGTTGTTGATCAAAAGAGATTTGATTAATAGTTTCATTTTCAGAAGAGAATTCATATACTTTTCCATCTGTGGTTGTAAAATAAATATCATCAGTCAACCCAGAAAATAATTTCTTTACTTGAATATTATTTTCTAATTCAATCTTTCCTAACTTCTTATCTAAAGTATTTAATTCTTCTTCTGGTTCTTTACTGAAATATAATTCATTCTTTTCATTTAAAACAACAAAACATGCATATCCACAAGCAATTTGTGAAACCTTAAAAGATGTTGGCCAATGAGCAAGCTTCTCTTCAATATATCCAATATAAAATAGTTTTCCAAATTTATCTAACATTATTAATAGTTCACATCCAATCTTAAAGTCAATAATGTCAGGATTAACATAAAATTGTTGGAATGTCGGAATTGTAAAATCATCTACTGGAATAAGACCAAAGTTTGAACCACACATATAAAACTCACCACTTTCATTCATTACAATAATTGTTCCAGCACCACATCTTAATAATTTAATTTTTCCAAAATTAAATTCAATTTTTGTAAACTCTTTTACTTTTGAACCGGCTGTATAAATATTATTATTTTTTGTTAATAAAACCGAACCATATCCTTGACATTGAATTAATTCAATCTCTCCATCAAGATTAGAAGTATCAATCTTTGTGAAATTAGTTACATTTTCAATATTTTTTAAACCTAATTCTCCAACTTTGTTAGTTCCACAACCATAAAGTTCATTATCTTCAGTTAAAATTAAAACATGACTATATCCACAAGCTATTTGTTTAATTTTGAAATTTAATTTCATTTCTATTAATTTTTTACATGTTTCACCTTTACTGATCACATCATTCAACTGTCCACTTTCATTACTTCCCTTTACGAATACCTTCATATTTTTTCAACAATATTTTTTTTTTTTTATTTTAACAACTGGAAAATAAACGCCAAACGCAGGTTTTGGCGCGAAAAATAATTGTTAAAAAAGAATCTCAAAAAATGTCACAAGAAGAAAACAAGAAGAGAAAGAAGGAATTTTGTGAAAGATTAGTTAAAAAAGTAAAAGAAGAAATTTTAGAATTTAATAATGAAAATAATTTATTTAATTCAGTGTCTTTAAAACCATATTTTATTGAATTACAAAATAATTTACAAAAAGAAATTTTTATGGAAAATAAAGAAATTAATAATAAATTAACAATTACAAAATTACCTTTTGAAATTTTATTAAATATTTTACAATTTTTAGAATTTAATGATTCTTTAAATTTAAATTATTATTTGGTTTGTAAAGATTGGTTTTATACAATTTACAATAATGAACATTTTTGGAACTTACAATTTCTAAATTTTTGGAATTATTTACAAAAAACACATTTACAAAATAATAACCCTGACGATATTAATTTAATTAATAATAATTATAATTGGGAGCACAACAATTAAATTTATACAAAACAAAAGCAAAATATTTAAATATTTATTTAAACTTAGAAGATTCAGTTTACAAATTTGAACAAGACCCTCACTTTTTAACTGCCAAACCCTTAAAGTTATTATTTACAAAAAATGTATTATTTACAAAATTTAACGTCAATTTACAACGTCGCATTGAAGATGATGGAGGTGGTTCAGAAAGCGATGTAGAATTAAAAGGATATTATTTTCATAATAAATATCCAATTTATTTCCAATTTAACTTTACGTCAAGTGCTTATTATGATGTAAATGCTTATCGTGGAGATATTGTTTGGGATTATGATTTAACTATTCAAACAGAAGAAGAAGGGTTGCATGAAATAAAAGTATTAGAAAGACCAAAGAGTGATGAAGATGAAAATGAAGAGGATAGTGATTATGGAGTAATTTATCGTGTCAGTAAAGAAGGATATGATAAGTTAAGGGAATGGTTAAAATTGAGGGATAATACACAAGTTTATAATTGGTTGGTTAATTCTTTCTTTAAACAAGAATTAAGTTTTTTAAATTTTGGTACAGGTAAAGTGGATTTGTTAGATTTTTTATATAAAGATTAGGGAATTATTGGAATTTTTATATTTTAATACTTATTTTACATTATATATTTATTATAATATTTATTGTTTGGTTCTTAACTTAAGAATTGTCTACAAAAGAAATTCACAATCTCCCAATTTCCTTCCAATTCAAATTAAACTCCCATCTCAATAAATACCATAAACGTGCAAACTGTCGTGTGAATTAACAACAAAAGAAAAATGAAAAGAAAACAATTTACTAAAGGACTTGTTCCTGTATTATTAATATTAACAGTGTTAAGTTGTTGTTTAAGCCAATTTATGTTATTGGCACAAAATCCACAAGACAAGAAGATTACTTCACTTCCAGGTTATGATAAAACTATTCCTTTTAATACTTATACTGGATATTTAACAGCAAATGCAACTAGAGGGCATTATCTATTTTATTTCTTTGCTGAATCTCAAGGAAATCCAAAAACAGATCCAGTTATTTTCTGGACAAATGGTGGACCGTAAGTATTTGTTTAATAACTTATTTCATCCTTAGTAATCAACCATTATTAATAATACACAAACAACTAGTGGATGTTCTTCAATGGCTGGAATGGCAACAGAACATGGTCCTTTCTTAGTTGGCGTTCCTAATGGTGGTAAAAGATTTTCAGTTTATGATAATCCATATTCTTGGAATAGAAGGGCAAATATGATTTATGTTGAACAACCAATTGGTGTTGGATATTCATATAGTGATAATGAAATTGATTATTCTAAGGTTACAGATGACACTGCTACAAAAGATTTCGCAAATGCAATAAGAGATTTTTTCAATCATTTTCCACAATTTGTAAATAATGATGTTTACATTTCAGGTGAAAGTTATGGTGGAGTTTATGTACCAATCACAGGTAAGTATTTAGAATTAAACAATATTAAAATGTGTTTTTTACTTTACACATATATTATTTACAGCCACTCATGTAATGAATGGAAATGCAGATGGAAAATATCCAAGAGTCAACTTGAAAGGTATTATGGTTGGTAATGGAATCACAGATGGAGAATCTGATTCTAACCTTCCAACTTTCTTAAGAGATCATTCTGTTGTAACTGATGAACAATATAATAGAGGATTAAGAGCTTGTAGAGGAAATTTTTACCTTAATCAAAATGATCCAAGATGTTCAAACTTTTTATATGAAGTTATGAATCAAATTGGTGTAATTAATCCTTATTATTTATATGATTCATGTCCATACACTGGTGTAAATGGAAATGTCAAGAAGATGATGAAAAAGAAAAATAAGTTCCACGCCTTAACTAAAACTTATTTCCCAAAGAATGATGGAGTAATGTCTAAGAACAACAATGGCACTCATCCACTTTTTGAATTGTATCGTTATCGTCCTGCAACATCAAGAAGAGTAGCAACACATCTCGCAATGAAAATGTCAACAGCAGCTCAACAACAAGGAAATATTCATGCTATGGCAGAAAATGATGCTCCTTGTGTTTCTGATTCTTATATTGTTAAATATTTTAGTAGTTCAGAAGTTCAAAAAGCATTAGGCGTTAGAAGAAGAACTGCAGATCCAAATGGTTGGTTAGTTTGTACAGATGGACCTTTAAATTATCAAAAGATTTATGATTCCATCTTACCATTCTATAGACAACTTTTACCAAATATTCGTATTTTAGTTTATACGTAAGTACAATGATTGTAATATTTTAAAATGTCAACTTGTTATGTAGTGGTGATGTAGATGCAGTTGTAAATTCAATTGGTACTCAAAAAGCAATTTCCAAATTAAATTTAACAATTGCTCCTGGATTTGGAGATAGTTTTAAACAATGGACTCATGAAACTTCTAATGGAAAAATTGCAGATGGTTATTATAGAAAGTTTATTGATGGAAAAGGTTTGACATTTGTCACAGTTAGAGGTGCAGGTCATATGGTTCCTCAAGTTAAACCAGAAGCTGCCTATTTAATGTTCTCAAGATTTTTAGATAATGAATTTTAAGGCTTATGTATTAAATTTTTATTATTTTAATTATTAGCGCCAAATAAAAACACATTATCTTTAATTAAAACTTTCTTCAGTTGATTGTAACTGTTTCATCAGTTTACTTTCCAGAAAATAACTGTTTTACTTGAATCGTTGTTATTGTAAAACTTATATACCGACATCCAATTTGTTTAATTTTATTAGGTGTTAAATCATCTTTTTCACAATCTCCAATGTAAAATAATTGTCAAATCTAACAAACTGCGCATAACCTCATTTAAAATGAATAAAACAATGTCAAGAAAATAAATACCAATATATTACATATTAGCTTATTATAACAAAGCCTTCAAACCTTTTCAATAAACTCATTTCCTTTGTCACGGAATTCTAACGTAGAATTAAACAACTTTGTTTTAAAATCAACCAATAGTCTTTCAGTTTTTGCTGGAATGTTTAAATTATGTTCATTTTCAAAACACTTGGAAAATTAGTTGAAACGAAAAATTTATACAGCATACGTGGCTCGAACACGTGACCTTGAGCGTGTAAAGCTCACGATCTAACCAACTGATCTAATGCTGCATTTTCTTTATATGTCAAGGAAATGATCTAAAACAAAATAACGGTTTCAAAAAAATTTTAATTTATTGTCTTACATCTTGCATGACTAACTTGGAGTTTTCTCTAATTTTTAGAGCGGTATCGTAACCCCAGAATGTTAATAAGCCCTCATATCCTCCAACAGCATATTCTCTTGGACTGGCGAAATAACCCATATGATTGTTTGAATAACCAAATAACAGACCTGCCCCAGTAAATCCTAATTGCGACATATCACTTCTAATCCAACCACCAACTTCAGTGAGTGTTTCTCCTGGATTTGTTACAAGAACGTGATTATTTCCTCCAATTGTTATCCTTGCAGCAGTAAACTTTGGTTTATTTTCAACCCAATCAGCATCTAAATGTACATTAAGATCACAAACATTTCTCATTATAGTAGATGCACAAATAGAACAAACATCCAAAATTCCTCCAGTTGTACAATTACCAACTCTTTGTAATGTTAAATTCAAGTTAGTAGGTCCAAAATCAATTAATCTAGAAGAAACCTTTAAATCCATTTGATTAAATGTTTGAATATTAGCTCTTTCTTGCATAACTTTAGCAGAAATAACTTTTGCTCCATAAAACTCTGGTTTTTGACTACATGATTCAGGTGTTGGATCAGAATCGCCTTAATAATAAATAATTCAACAACCTTAAATAATTTTACAATCATAATTTAACTTACCAGCATCAGCATTAACGAATAAAGAAACACCACCTAATTGTTGTTCAATATATTGATTTACTTTACCCATAATATCACCAGAAGCAAGCATACTCTTTGAACCCATACAAGTACCATGAATTGCAAAATTCCATAAAGTAGCTAATGGTTTTCCATCAAGAGTATCAACACGAATAATACCAACATTTGTATCAACAGTATTACGTGTAACATAAGGTGAGAAATCAGATCTTCTATTTTCAGTAACATTATAAATATTACTATAACCAATACCTAATTGAGCAGATTGTAAACTCTTTTCTGCTTGAACTAAACAATTAGCAATTGATTGCGCAAGTTGTTCTTGTAAAGAAGTAACAATTAAATCAGTTGCTGGAGCTAATGACCATAATAATTCTGGTGTAATTGCACCTGGACCAGAATGTGTATGAGCTGCTGACATGATTGTATTATCTAATGGAACTGAAAACCCTTTTTGCGTTGCATATTTATAAGCTAAATTTAACATGGTGGCATCACTTCCAATAACATCAACAGTTGTAATTGCTAATTTTTCAACTCCATTAGAAATAACTAGACATCTTGCCCATGCTAATAATTATTGTTAATAAATTGTTAATAATGATGAATTATAATGTTTTTAAAATTGTTTTAAATAACAAGCCTTAAATAAATAAAAAACTTACTTGGATCAATAAATCCTTCGGAAGGAGACATAAAAGAAGTATATTTGGTAACATGAGGCCAAGGCCAAGATTTTACTCTTCTAGGTCCATGATTATATCCGGCGAGAGGTGTTCCTATTTTTAATTATATCAATCCATTATCAATTCATTAAAATTCATTGAAATTCATGAACAATTAATTGATCCGAACATATTTTCATTAGAAATTATGCATATGATTAGGTTTCACTTACCGACAGGTAATGATGCGTCAATTTTTGAAACACCAACTTGAACGTTTCCTCCAGCAGATAAAACTTTATTCATCTTTTCATTAGCCTTTCTAATAGGAATGATTTTAGATTGTACAAAACTAAAAGTTAAAAGAACAACAATTAACAATGTTGTTAAACTGGCAGATATTATTCTTCTTTGATTCATTTTTTAATTACGATGTTGTTAGAAGATGATTTTGAAAATTGATTCTTCAATTTTGTGAAATATTGGAACCGAGATGTTGTTATCCGTCCTCCGTTTTTCTTTGTTGCAACAAAAATTGTTTATTGCTGTTACAAAAAAAATTTAATTTTTATAAAAAAATAAATGAATGAATGGGAAGAAGATTGTGTCAACAATAATAATAATAATTTAGAAAAAAAGAATGTAATTGTGGAATGGATTGTTTGGATTAAACATTATGAATCAAGAGAAAGATCTATTAATTATTGTTGTAATTTAAATCCTTTTCAACATACTTTTCTAGATGTACAAAATTTTATTGAAAGTAGAACTAAAATTCCGATTGAACAACAAGTTTTATTTAAGGTAATTTTTTTTAATTTACAATGAAAATAATATATTATGTATTTTAAAATTAATTTTTATAAATTTTTGTAATTTTATTAGATTCATAAAAGTCAAGAACAATATGAACCTGAAAAAATTGAAAATCCATCTTCTCTTTACAATATTCCATTAAATCAATTGTCAATAGATTTACAACAATTTTCAATTGCAGTTGAGAAAAATATAGGACAAGAAATGTCATTTATTTTACAGGCTTATGAAAATCAAGATCATGCCATAACGTTATTGTCACAAAAGTGGTCTCTATAATGAATATTTTTACAAAATATTTTACAATAAAATTTTATAAAGTTTTTATTGAGCGAGAGAGCGCGAGGTTCATTTACAATAAAATTTATTTTTTTTGAAGATATCGCAAACACACGACATACTCTCCTATTATACATACAAATATACAAATATACATATATACAAATAATTAAATATAAAACTTAAAATTATTAAATAAATTATCAAAAATTTAATCTTCCAATTCAGTAGTCTTAAATATTAAACTGGAAACAAGATAAGGATCAGCATTACTTGCAGGTCTTCTATCTTCAAAATATCCCATTCCAGAATTAAATGTAGTTGTAGGAATACGTACAGAAGCACCTCTATTTCCAACACCATAAGTAAATTTATCCATTGAAGAGGTTTCAAATCTCCCAGTTAATCTTAAATGATTATCTTGTCCATAATTCTCTACATGATCCTTATGTTTCTTTTCTAATTTCTTAACTGCATCTACAATTAATTGATATCCACCTTCTTTTCTCATTAATTCAGTTGAATAATTTGTATGCAATCCAGCTCCATTCCAGCCTTCCATTGGTTTCGGATGAAAACTAACAACAACCCTAAATATCTCACCTAAACGATGTAATATATAACGAGCCATCCATAATTGATCTCCAGCATCAATTCCTTCACATGGACCAATTTGAAATTCCCATTGAGAAGGCATTACCTCCGCATTTACTCCAGAAATATTAATCCCTGCATATAAACAACATTTATAATGAGCTTCAACAATTGCCCTACCAAATGCCTTATCAGCTCCTGCTCCACAATAATAAGGTCCTTGAGGTGCTGGATAACCACCTTTTGGCCAACCTAAAGGATGAAACTCTGGAGTATATAAAGTATATTCTTGTTCAAAACCATACCAAGGCTTCGCTTCAATATTTTTATCAAAAATCTCTTTGGCGGGAGCTCTTGAATTTGTAGGTAAAGGTTCACCATTCGGTTTATAAGTATCACATAAAACTAAAATGTTATCTCCTAAGCGGAATGGATCTTTGAATATTCTTCTTGGTTTGATAATTACTTCACTATCGTGACCTTCTGCTTGGTTAGTGCTGGAACCATCGTAATTCCATTCTGGAAGTTCATCTGCTGATTTTGGAATAAAATCTAATGTTCTTGTTTTGGATCTATTGTTGGTTTGGTTTGTAATTTTTTGTATTGTTTAAAGTTTTTTTTGTAATGTTATTAAAATGATTGACCAGAAATAAAATTGTCGTTTTGTAAAGAATTGTTATTTAAATAACAGTAACCGGTGATGACAGTTCGTTGTGTATGACAAATGACGTTTTGTTTTTAGTAATAAGGCGTAATTATAAAGAACAATTGTTAAATTGAAAGTATTATGTAATACTAACCTCAAGTCTCCACTCGGATCCACTGCGCCAATCCAAACATACTCAACCATAATTTTACCATTTTGTGGAAGGTTATTAAAAGTGTTAAGAAGTGAGAAGTCTAAAAACTTTGATAGGTCATAACTTGGAAACATTATTATTTGTAATACAAGTAGTAAGTTTTGAAAAGTGTCTATTTATATTTTAAGAGGAGGATGTTCTATTTAAATATAGAAATTTTGTTGGCAAGAGTGCGTCTATCTTTAACTATTTGAACCACAGGTTCTCCTATTTTTTTTGGTGATTTTTCTCTTCGATTGCCTTGGGAAGTTTTAGCTTTTCTATAAAAAATTTAAAGGGAAAGCAAGTTAAAAATCTTTCTTGAAAATAGGTTTTCACAAAACCACAGCTGAAAAACAGAAAAACGATTAGTTTACAAAGTAGGCCTTAAGTAAATTCATGGCAGATAGATGCCTGGTTACAATGATAATTTGTTAGTGCGATAATTAATGGTTTTGGTGTAGAAAAAACCTTTGAAGAGAACAACATATAGTGACATGGAAAAAGTAATTTACTTTATGTTGAAAAGATAAGAATAATCCATCAAGGAAAGTAGTTCGCTTTTATTATCTAATTACTATTTATAAAAGATAGTAATTTATAAATTTTGCAAAATAGAAATTAACTAATTCAATAATTTCCGCCAAAATAATTACAAAAAAGATAACATTATAAATCTAAATCTTGATGGAAAGCATACGCATGCAATTGAGGCATAATATATAAGCCATTCTTGTTGTTGTAATGTAAGTTTTAGGTTTACATTAATGGGTAGAAGCTAAGAATAAAGCGAACCCAAGTAGGCGCTTTAATTGAAGCCTTTTAAGCCTTGTTTGTTGTTGTTTTTGAAAAATAATTTTTGCTCTTTCCATCTAGGGCTTAAACAAAACCGTTAGTTTGTTTGTGTTCTTTTTTTCTTACCGTAGATTTCTATTGATATCTAAATAATTTAAAAATTCGTAACATAAATCTAGCGTGTTTCTTCTATGAGATGAATAAGATGAAGAGGAAGAACATGGAAATTTAAAGGTATGCATTTCATACTTTAATAATTCCAATTTAAATTCCTTTTCTAATTCTTCATAAGTTCTTCTTATATGTTGATTATAAGATGTTGAAAATAATTCACTTTTAGGTGGAAATTGATATTTTAATAAATGATATTGTAGAACTGCTTGTTGATATAACCTTTCTTCTTCTTTTTGCGTTATTGCATAATGTTCATTAAAACTTTCCGAATCGGAACCATTAATAATGTTAAATAATTTGTTATTATCCAATTCCTTCAAGTCTGTTACTCTAGATACATCCATACCCATCTTTATTCTTCGTTACTAATAGTTCTATTCTTTATAGTTCTTTTAGCAATACTAACCCTTTATCCAATTTTAAAAAAGATAAAAGCCTATTGAATCAGTCAATTTATAAATTCAAATGAACCAATCAAAGGGAAATCTCTGACAACCAAAAAGCTTCTTTTTTTTGAATATACCTTCCTCTTGCTTTAGTCCTTTTATGAGAAAGCAGCGCATTGATTAGAATTAACATTTTCAACGCGGATAAGGATTGCAATTTATATTTGTAATGTTTTATTCAAAATTTAGAAATTGTAAACAACGTGTCAATAAAAAAAAGGATGTGAAGAAAAAAGATTTCAAAAAAGAATTATTTAAATTGGCATTTAGTTGGTATATTTGAAAATACGAGTTTCAGCAATTCACTGTGAAAGAATAATTGATTCTTCTCAGAGTTTGATTGTTTGTTTTGTGGGTTGAAATCAATTCCTTCAACAACCCTTAATTTTTTACAATTTTCTATCATTCCCTCAAGTATTGGTTTATTAGTTTTGTGGCTTAAATGGAAATGAAATAGATTATTACAATTGGAAACGATAAATTTACGTAAATATTTTAAACAGGATTTGGGTATAAATAATTGTTGTAAATTATTACATTCTTTAATTTTTAAGTTTTTAAAATTTAAGTTTTGTAATGTTTGATTTAATGATTTTGTTGTTAAACTAATACAATTCGAAAAAATTAAATATTCAACAACATCGTTGCATACAATATTAATATTTTGTAAATTATTTAAATAAATTAATTTTATATTTTTAATATTATTTAATTCTAATTGAAATGTTTTTAATTTATCTAGTTTTGATATGGTTATTCCCTTTTCAAAACTTCCTTCATTATTAGAACTATATAGTTTTAAATGTTCTAAATTTGGAAAATTATTAAATTTTGTAATCCAACCATTTTCACTCTTTTCAGTTATAAAATCAACTACATCAAGTTCTAATTTTAAAATTGATGGATAAACACTTGACGATTGTAATGGAAGAATAAGTTTAGATAGTGGAATATGTAATTTCGTAATAAAATTACAATTTTTTAAATAAATAATTGTATCACTTTGATAAATATTACAACTACTTAATTTTTCTAAATTTGTCAATTTATTGCATTTGTTTTTAGTGTAAAATTTATCTGTTTTATCTCCATATATATTAAATAAATTATTCATTCTTAAATTACATTCTTCCAAATTAGGTAAATATAATGATAAATTTTTAATACAATCAAAAAATTGAATATTTAATATTTTTAAATTTTGTAAAATGTTTTCATGTTCAATTTGAAATATTTCACAATTTTCATAAGGACTATAAATTTTAATTTCCAGCTTTTCTAAATTTAAAAAATAATTTTCATTATTTGTTGCCAATTCATTACTATTCTTTATGTCGTTACTATTTACTGTTGAAAATAAATTAAAAGATTCAAATTTAGGTGATTTTAAAATAAATATACCAATTTTTAAGTTTGGTAATTCATTACAATTTAAATGGATATTTGTAATTTCTTTACTTTCAATATTTATAATTTTTAATTGTTTTGAACAATTTTTTAATAATAAATTATAAAACATATCATTGGAAAAATAAGAAATATCTTTTAATGTAAATCCTTTAATTGAAAAATTAAAATCCTTTATAATTTTATGAATTAAAGTATCATTATTTTTATCTTTTAAATATTTACAATTATCTTTTTTTACATTTGTAAATTTAATTCTCTTTTTCTTTTTAATTGATAAATTACCATCATGTAATGTTCCTTCTTCTTCCTTTCTTATTGTTATTGGATAGAAATAAACATGTTGAAATAATAATCCTGCATGTTTCCCTTCATGTACCATTTGATAACATGTTTTATTAATAAATTGAATAATTTGAAAGTATTCGGTAGTTGTTAAAAATTGTAAAATGCATGCCAGTATGTCCTCAAATTCAAATATAGGATGAAATGAATTCTTTATTCTTGCGTTATTATTTTTGTTGTTGAAATCGGAAATGATTTTCTTATCCGAAATAGCTTCTTGTTGCTTTCTTTTCATTCTATTTTTTTTTCTAACTTTCCTTTTGGTTTTAATTGTTGAGCGCTTTCTTAACTTACAAAAAGAAGGTGCAGAAGTTAGTTGAAATATGTTGATGTGAATTAATTGGGTTAGCCTCTCCTTAAGGTGTTACAGACGTTTTGTTGTGTCGTCTTTGTACTCTGAAATAGGCATTGAGAATTTTGAGTTTTTAGCAAAAGGAGAACCAGTCTCACTAGGTTTAGTATGATAAATTCTTGTTTGTAAAAGTTTTGCGTTATGATTTTGATTTCTTATAGTTTCAGTATAAATCGTTATTGGTTCTTCTTTATGGTAAGTCAAAGGACTCTCCAACGTTTTGTTTGCCAAAAGACCAGTTGAGCTTTTAATTGACGATAATTTTTCATTAATTTCTTTTCCATAGGTCGTTTGATAAGTTTCTTTTAAAACTCCTTGTTTAAAAGATAATGTTTTTTCGTCCTCTTTTTCTTGAATGTCTTGTGCAGCCTTTTCTAATAATTCCTTTTCTAATAGTTGTTGCCTTCTACCTACTGCATTACTTTCTAAGGCTGGAGGATGGAAGGTATTTCTATAAGTTGAATTCATTGGGTTTGCATGATCTTTATCGTTAATATCTTGTGGGATAAATAGTCCTGTAGGTTTTGTTTGTTTTGGTTTAATTTCTTTAGCGTCATCAAAGAACAAAATCTTATCGGAATGAGCTCCATAAATTACTTTTGCAGTCGTTGAAGGTCTCGTTAATTTTTCTTCTTTTTCCAAGTGAGGCGCTAATGAATTCATCATATAATTGCTAGCACTTAAAGTATTTCCTAATTGTAAATGAGTTTCTCTTAAGGCTTGTTCCTCAAACCAATTACCGACCTTAACTCCTTTCGTATAACCTTTATTGTAAGCATTTTCCTCTACCCACTCCCCTCTTTGATCACTTGTATCTACATT
>CADWAF010004969.1:0-18210 GCA_902984215.1 Willaertia magna | reverse complement strand
GACAATTTACACCAATATCTTCAACAATTAATGAACTATTAGTTGTTGTATTTTTATCTTCACACTTTACACTTTGTCCTATTGCTAATGTGAAATTTCTATTAATCACATTTAAAAATTCCAAATCAGAAAGAAACATCTCCGTTTTTAAAACACAAACCCTTTCATTACTACTTTTATATAATTCAATAATTAAATAAATCTTTAAAATCCTACCAGTAGTTTCATTTTCAATAAATATCCTCATAATATAAGAGGTGTGAGTAGTAAATGGACATAAAGTAGTGGATAAACTTGATTTTTGAAAAAAACTCCATTCAGATTTTAATACTTTCTTTCCATTGTAAAAACCAATTTGTCCAGAAACATAATTTTCTTTTCCATTAAAAATAAATAATTCTGCAAGATTGGCATTTAAAGTAATTGAATCTAAACTAAATTGTAAATATGCGTTTCTGTGAAATATATTGATAATAGTTTCTGATTCTAATAATACTCTTGTAATGGATTCATCATCTGTACATTCAAAATTTGATTTTAATAATAGGGCGGCTTTATAATCATTTGTAACAATACTATCAACAGTGTATGTACTTTCTCTACCACTGTTATTATTGTTGTTTGTATTATTACTTTTTAATACTGGAGAAAAGAATGTATCTATTCCACTAATTGTTTTGTCAGTTTTTAAAGTAGGATCTATAAAAGTAAAATATCTCTTGTCCATTACGTCAGAAAATAAAATTCCATCATTAGAAACTTGAACAAATACTAATTTACCATGTTCAGTACTATTAAACCCATCAACTAAACAATGAATTGTGTTAATATCCTTAAATATTGCTAGTACGTATTTCACAGCAATATTCTCGGATAACACACTTGGGATTGTATATTTACAAATTAAATCTGTAGTGTTAAAAAATGTTCCAACAATTTCTAAGGTATTACCATTTGATGCCTGATAAGGGTTGATACTTATAATTTTGTTATTATATAAATTAAATGTTAAACCTGTAGGAAGTAATTTATCATATTTTAAATATATGTTTACGATTAAAGGATTGGTTAATAAATTTAATTCTTGTAAAGTTTCTTCAACATTTTTAGTTGTAAAACAATAGGTATATCCACTTTTACAATTTGTATGAATATTTATGGTAGAAATAATATTTCCACTGAATGATTTTAACACTATAGAACCTTTACCTCCTAATAATAAATCATTTCCTTTCATTCCAATTTCTGCAGAACCGTAAATGGGTGAAAAATTGTGAGATAAATTTTGTAATGTTGGTGAACTTTTACGTACAACCTTAAATGGATTGGAAGTTTCAACTTTAATTGTTTGTACTGAATTAGCTCTTAAATCAATTAATGATAAAAGTTGTGAATTTTCATTGACAATTTGGATAACTGAATCAAATATTTCTAGAGATACCTTATCGGTTGAATTTGCTTTAAAATTATCGTCACTCTTTGTTAAATTAAAAGAAGAAAAACTACGTTTTACAAAATCTTCTATTAGTGGAATAAAACTCTCATAAATAGATAAACCATTAACATTTACCAATACAATATATTCCTTGTTGGTCTCTACATCTTTTTCAACAAAGATTTTATCATACTTTGAAACAACAATACTTAAATTAATGATCTTGCTAGTTTCTAAATTAACATTATACCTCAAAAGTTTTAAATCTCCCTCAGTAGTTAATACTTTCAAGAACAATAACATTTCATCTCTAGAATTATAAGTAACTGTAACACTATCAACATCAAAAATTGAAATGCTTGATAGCTTTCCTAAAAGCTTAACTGTTTTACTTTCACTATCAATTTTCGAAACTGTAAATTCTGTTTTTGTTGCTGTAAGTCCATACAGAATACCAATCTTTGAATCATAAATTAACTTATCAATTTTAGATACCTCTGATGTCAATACTGTGCTCTTAGAAGAATTTGTTTCTAAATCAATTTCCTTTAATATTATTTTACTCTCTGAAGAGTAAATAAAATACACCTTTCTATCCTCCACAGTTATTAACTTAATGCTTAATTCAGATACACTGGTTCCATTTAACGGTAAAGAAAAATTAGAGGTAGTTAAAACTTCTCCACAACTCATATCTACAAAAGACGATATAACTATTACTTCTGTTTGGGTTGTTTTGTATTCTAAAATATTAGAATAATTTTCTAAACAAGTAGCTTTCTTTTGGCTCAAATATTGGCAAAACTCTCCTGCATATTCCTCTAAACATTTACAAGTGTTGGGAAAAGTGCAAACACCTCTACCCTTACAAACCTCAGTACTATTTCCCTCAATATTAAAACATACTGGTATATTGCATTCAGAACCAACATATCCTTGGTAACAAGTACATGTATTTGGTGACAAACATTTTCCATTATCGTTACAATTTCCATTACAAATAGGTTGACTACAATTTGCTCCTTTGTAACCTGTTTCACAAACACAAGATTGGTTAATACAAGAACCATGGCCACTACACACAGTGTCGTTATTGCTACTAACACTGAAACAAGTGGAAATTGAACAATCAGAACCACTATATCCGTTGTGACATAAACAATAGTTGTATCCCACACAATTACCATGACCAGAACAAACCTTGCCTGTTTCATTTGAAAACACTCCATTACAACTGGTAACATTGCAGTGTTCGCTCAAATAATGTTCATTGCATTTGCAATGTTCCCCTAAACACGTTCCATGATTGCAAATGATGGAGCAAGAGTGTAAAGATGGTTGGGTAGAAGTTATAATATTAAAGGATGAATAGGATGATCGGGTAGAGGTAGAACTTGATGATAATTCTGACGTTTCTGAGTAATTTCTTGATTCGCTTGGTTCTGAGCTACCAGATGACATTGGAAAAGTATTAGAAAATGTAGATGATGAAAGGCCTGGGACTGGAGAAGAACTTGTGGGAGTATTGTAAGATTCACTATCAGAAACTGATCGATACGTTGAACCTTGGTTGGAATTTGAAGTGGCAGTTTCAGTAGATATTATTGAGGGAGGAACAGATAAACTTGCACCAATTGACAAGATTGAACTGCTTGAAGTTGAAACAGTATTAGTTTGTTCTGTAGGGCTTTGATTTGGAGACTCAATACTACTAAGAGTTGAAGAAGTCGCAACAGATGGCCGAATGGAACTTTGTGGTGTTGGAGAGGTATGAGGCAAATAGCTACTACTTTGAGCACTGTATACAGTGGAAGGTTGAGCTGAAGTTTGAGTTGAGCTTTCTGGTAATGACGAACTTACTGTATTGTGAAGAGTAGAAAACAGGTTGGAGGGTGAGGACCCAGAAGAAAAGGTAGCAGTTGAGTCTAAATGGCTTTTCTTTGAGGAAACTGAGGGGACGTCACTTGTAGATGATGAAGGAGAAGTTTCAAGGTTATAATGATTCGAGAGATTTGGTGTGTTTGAAGAGACAATCGGTTTTGAAGAAGAATAAGCAGGAGATTGAATATTTGAATTTGAGGAGTGAGTTGAACTTGAGGTACTTTCTGAAGAAGATCTTAACGAATTGAGAGAAGAATAAACTGAAGTATAAATTGATGATTCACTGTTGAGTGATTCTGAAGATTGAGGGGTTGATGAATACTGATTTAAACTCGAACTTAATGGTATTGGAGAAAAGCTTGGACTTGGAAATTGTGGAATTGTAGGAGTGGAGGTGAATTCATTGCTAGTAGAAGGAGCGAATGGTGAAGAAGATGTGGAAGGCCCTGTCAGGGAAGAAACAGAAGTTCTTTCAATGGTAGAGCTAGTTTGTAAACTGCTGGAAACCGTTGCTTCAGTTGTATGTTCACTAAGGTGTTGACTTAAAGATTGAATACCTTGGTTTGAGGAAGAAGTAGGAAAGGAATTAGTAGAAGTAACAATTGATGGTCCTTGGGAATACTGTGTCATTGTTGTAGTAGGAGTTGCACTTGCCTGTTCACTAAGGCTTTGAGATTGTAAATTATCTACTGAATTAAAACCTTGGCTAGAGTATAATGAAGTTGTTGAACTAGAGGGCACTATAGAGGAAGTAATTAAGGGGCTTTCGGATGGTGTAGAAGAGAAAACGGATAAACTGGAAAAAGCTGTACTACTTGAAGACGGAACTCCACTTGATATTGCTGTTTGGCTTTGACTTGAAGCTAAAGCAGGGACACCAGAGGATGCAACAGTGATTGATAATTCTTGGGAGTACTGTACTGAAGAATGGGTTAAAGAACTAAGGCTAGGAGTTGGAGATTCAACAGAGTTCATTGTCGTTGGTGTAGTAGATACGCAATCACTTTGTTTTGGAGCAGTTGAAAATTGAGTACTTGAAGATTGTGAGGTGCTTTGGGAATATGAATTCAAACTAGACCTTGTTGCATGCGTACTTTGCAAGCTATTCGATTCTGAGATTATCGAGGAAGAAGTTATTTGATGGGAAATGCCTGAAGCAAGGCTTGAAATAGGGTGTAATTCACTACGGGAAGGAGAGGCAATTGGTGAGAAGGATGATTCAGAAATAGCATTATCCAAAGACGTAGAAGTCTCTACTGATGGGGAAATTGAGGTACTTTCAGATGAAAATCTTGCACTAGTTGATTCAACAGTAGTTGGAGAAGTCGAGATTCTGAAAGCATTAGTAGAACTATCTGCATTACTTGAAAATTCTGGTTCACTATTACTGCTACCATATATTAGTGAACTTGATGGTCTGGGGGAAGGACCCGTTCTATCCGCTGATTCATGCAAAGAAGAAAATGGAGTGGAAATTCTAGGTAAGTTCGAAGCAGTTGTACTTGTATTACTATCAGAATTTGATAAATCTTGGTTGAGTGTTAATGCAGTTGGGGTGCTTTCGATAGGTGTAGAAGTAGGTACAGATGAACTTACACCAGTGGATAAAGATGAACGGCTAATTAAAGAGGGCTCTACTAAGGAGGAAACTGAAGTACTTTCAGTGCTAGAGGCAGCATTAATAGACAAAGATACACCACTTGAAGCTGTAGACTGTTGTTCATTAATACTTTGACTTGAGGATGAAATACTAATAGTTGAAGAAATTTCACCTTGGTTTGAGGAATCAGTAGGAGATGGCGAAGATTCAATAGTAATAATATTTGATGATTCTTGTAACTGGTGTATTGCTGAAGCATGAAGTAAACTACTGCTATAACTTAATGCACTTGAATATTGAACTGAAGTATGAGTAGTGATTGGATAAACAGGGCAATCGTTGGAGGAATTATATGTTGTTGGGGAGGTAAAATTAAATGAAGAAATAATCTGTAATAATGATATAAATGTATTTGGACAATTAGGATTATATTCATTTGCACCAATGTCAGGAGCAAATCCATAGTAAGTTAACCCCACATTAACTCCAGCATTAATTAGTGGACTGTTTGATAATAAATAATAATAATAATTTTGAAAAGGATTAACAAATTGATTATATAAATCATTTGTATCTCTCTTTAATGTAGTTCCCTTTCCCATTGGTAAAGCTAGCCATTGACTATATTTGTTAGTATTATTAATATTCAAATAATTGTTAGTAAAATTAAAATAAGGTACTAGGGAGTAAGTGGAATTAGGAGCCACATACTCGCATTCAACAAAAATATTATTAAACGCACTAAGAGTACGTGGATAATAATTAGTGTTGGCCTTATAAAATCTTCCATCAATTGCCAATTCATCTAGTACAGCTCTAGTTAATCCTCTAATTTCTTCAACCTCAGTCTCATTTGAGGCAATAATGCTTAATTTTCCTTTTGAATCTATTAGACCTCTACGAATTAAAGCGTCCCAATAAAATCTTGCAGTACCATTAGATAAAAGTAAAGGCGTAATATAATTATAGTGAGTACTAATAAAATTAAGATTTGAAATTACAGAATTAATAAAAGTAATTATTTGGTTTTGATAATAACCACTAGGCATTGTGGAAACTGAAATTGAATTAGCATAAGTATAAAAGGTTGTGTTTTTACTCCATAATAAAGTATAAGCTTGGATTGACTGAGTTCTAATGTCTTTCATTAAGTTTAACCAAGCAGTATTAGAAATAACACTTTGTAATGCCACTAAACTACTATAAGGAACGTAATTTTCATAACCGATCACAAAACGTAAATCGCTGTTAATAAAATTATTGTTATATATTTTTGTCTTTGCAGAATGATTAATTCCAACACCTCCAGAAATAAATAAATTTCTAATAAAAGTTACTTCACCACATAACTCCATAAAAATATTAGTATTATTACTTTCAGAATTTTCTATAAAGTTATCTGTAAAAGTGATGTTGGTACTGCTTGCAATTTGAATATTTTTAGGACTGTTTAATTTGGTATTTTGGAATTGGAAAATATTTTTCTTAATTTCAATAGCATAGTTATGGAATAATTCTGCACCATAATATCCAATATAAAGCCCTTTAACATTATTATGGTGAACAAATGAGTATTCCAAAGTAACATACTTTGTTCTGTCAAAATTGACTCCATTTTGAGAGTTGTAACTAAACTCACTATAACCAACGTAAACTCTGTCAGTATTAGAAATATTCAATCCTGTTACTAAATTATACGAAGCCTTTACATTCACAATTTTCAATCCATTACATCCCTTAGAGCAGTAAATACCGTTCCCTGCAAATCTTTGAACAACCAATCCGTCTATTATAATTCCTTCTTTGTTTGAATCAATAGTAATTCCATTAGTTGTTGTAGTTGATGCAGAAATAACTACATTTTTGGGTTGAGTATTACAATATGGTGCCATATACAGCACACCAACCACAGAAGCATATTCACCTTCTCTTGAAATAATACCTGGATGATTACCAATTGAATAAGAGTCACCAACAGCAAACAAATATTCATTTTGATTGCTTATCAGAGCTACAGTTGCACGATTTAAAGAGGCATTATAAGCAATAATCTGTCTCAAGAAAATATCATCTGAAAAAGCAGAGTAATGATAAATAGTAGCACCTATCCAATAATCATCTGTAACTGTGCTTCCAACAGAGTTATTCCGAAAAACCGATGATAGAAAAAGGTACTCAAGTCCAGAATTTATCATTATTGTTCGTTCAGCCCCTGTGGGTAAAATGTTTGATGAAGTTATTGCAATATTGTTATCAATGTAAAATGGATTATTATTTGGTGGAATAGGCTTAATAGCGAGGTTTAAAAAAAGTGAATAATTCTGTGAAAGATAACTGACCTCTTTTCCAATAGGATAACTATATATAGTTGATGGCAATAATGGGCTATTATAAAAAACTGACCAATTTGACGAATTCAATGCAGTTGTACCCTCAATTATTGTTTTACCTTTATTCATGGCTCTAATTGTGATTGGTTGGCTTTCTAAAGTAGTTGCATTTACAATTAAAGGCTCTTGAAATAATCCTGGGAAAAGGTTCAATGTGTCCCCAGGTAATAACATATTCTGACTTCTTGTTAAACTTTTCCAAGGTGTCAACACACTACTTCCATTATTAGAATCCAACCCATATTTAGGATCCACATAATAGTTTATAGGTGTCCTTACTTCTAAAAGTTTTCCTTGGTAAACCTTCATATTTAAAATCTTAAATTTACTTGTAGTCCTTGGTGAAGGTGTCATTTCCCAAAAACCAAATTTTCCAGTCCCAAACTTTGCATAAGCTGCAGAGTCAGTGTCAACTACCGTTAAGGGATAATCGGCTAAGAAACCTGGTCTACTATATTGTATTGTTATCTTATTATTTGATTTAGTGACATACATTTTGTAGGCACCATAATAGCTTGCCAATTGCAAACCTAGCAATTCAGATCTAGTATCCTCTAACAAAACAGTTCTAAAGCCATTCAAAGTACGAGCTATCTGCAAAGGAGGTGAATTTAAATTAATTTCATAAAAGTTACTCTCATCTATAAACATAAATAAGAATAATCTAGAAGCAGACCACGAAGTGTAGGCCTCAAAACGTAATGTTACGTTATTAAAATTTAAAGAGCTTCCACTAAGAACAATTGAATCATCTTGATAAATTTTCATATCATCACCAACAGTTCCTGTAAGGACTGACCATGTCATTCCATTATATAAAGAATTATCTTTCACACCAATTTTGCCATCTGCAAAATCATCTTGCATTAAAATAGGTAAAGTATTTGGAGTTGGGGAAGGCTCTACAATTACACGAAAATTATAAAAAATTTGTTCCCCTACACGATAAGTTCTATCAATAACTGTTACATTCATCGTTATTTCATAAATACCTGCATATCCTTTTCTTGAATAAAAAGAAAATAGCCCATTATTATACACAAAATCAGTTAATAAAGAACCTCCTGTTGCATTTTTAAAACTATAAACGATAGAAGAATAATTGACATTAGTTGTTATTTGAGGCGCTATTGAAAAAGTGCCCCATTCTACTATACGTATCTCTAATGTTGGTTGAATTACGTTTATATATCCATTAATAATACTATTTGGTAAATATAATACAATAAATAAAATAAAGAATACTATTATATGAAACAATTTCATCGTTTATCAATACTATCTATTCAACGTTATTAAGGTCAGTAAAATATTATTAAGGCCGGTTTTTTGTTCGTAACCTAAAATTTTTAACAAATAAATCCAGTAAATTTTTTCTCGTCTACTCGTTGAAATTTTACGTCCAAAATCAATCTTTACTGATAATTTACTAACTACCATCCGAAAAATCATTGAACTCTTCAAAAACGTAAAACTATCTAAATTTTTTCAAAAAGAAACTACAGTTTTCTAAATAAAATTTACCTTGAAAATACGGTGATGAATGAAATTGAAAAACATTAAAATTTCTCTTGGATATAAATGTCTAAAAGTATACACGTATGCATTGTTAATAACTCCATAATGCAGAATTTATATTTTTAAAACGGATTTATCTAATTTTCATTAACGTTCATGAAAGAAATTATAGAGTGATGGAAAATTATTAATTACTGTAATCGTTATTATTTAATTATTAATTTTTATGCCATCAAATAGCAAGAACTTTAGAAAGAACAATTGTTCTCTCGCAAGTTTCTTTTCAAAGCTTTTGGCGGGGAACAATCTACGAAAGCAATTTTTTTAAACTAAGGATCCAATTTCCATCTCAAAGAAAAAATTAACTGCACTCCTTAATAAGATTTCTCTAATTTTCTTAGCAACAAAGGCTTTGTCATTGCTTTTCATTCCGATCATATTCACCAACAAGAAAAATTTGTAAGTAGACAACCTCGTAATAAACTATTAGCTAATAGTTTATTATTATAATAATAAAACACGTAAACGGAAAGATTACAATATCCAATAGTTATTTTCAAAAGTTCTTCACAGCCTTGAAAGATCTCATTTTCTCAATCAATTGATTTGCACCACTATCCTTCATTTTCTAAAAAATATCAGAAAAAAAATCAAAACTGAAAGAACTTTATCAACAATAACTATTGACAACATAAAAACACAACAACAAGATGAAAGTATCTTCAGTTAGATGTATCCTACAATCTGCAAATAGAAATGTTTCAGTTAGAGTAAATACTGAACCTATCCCATCATTTGCAGAATTTGTTGAATTAACAAAACAAAAATTAAAATTAGGAAATGAAGTTACAGAAATTGAATTTTCATATCACGATACAGGTGCAAATATTGATTTAATTGTAAGTGATGATGATGGCGTACAAGATATGTTTCAATATTTTATGGATGAAAATCAAAATACTTCTATCATTAAAGTTATTTTACCAAATGATGTTGCTGTAACCACTCCAACTACACCATCATCTGTCAATAATCAAAATAATAATAACAGTAGAAATAGTGTTGGAAGCGGAAGTTTCAATAGCAGTGGTAGTGGTGGTAGTTTCAATAGTAATAACAGTGGCGGTAGTTTCAAAGGAAATATGAACCAAAATGTCAATAATAACAGTATGGGTGGAAATAACATGTATGCACCATCAGCACCTGTCATGTCATTTAATTCATCCACATCATCTATGAACAGTAGCGTAGTATATCCAAATTTAAATAATAACAACAGTATGAATAATAATAACAATAACAACAATGTTTCAAGTTTTAATAGCAATGCATCTTCTTTCAATAAGAATAACAACAGTGGCAGTAGTAATAAAACTGAAAATAGTGGAATGATGGGTGGTATTATGGAAATATTAGAAGAATATTATCATGATATTCAATTCATTGATCGTGGTGGATTTGGTGTAAGTATTTAATTTACTTATAATAATTTATAACAATTAATATTTTTTAAATAAAGGTTGTATATAGAGGAATTAATAATCAAACAGGTAAAAAAGTAGCAATTAAATTAATTGAAGTAAATGAAATTTTACAAATCAATCAAGCATTAAATGAAGCAATACGTACAACAAGTTTAGTTCATAATCATATCGTTAGAGTTAATAATGCAATGTTATTAACATTTAATAAATTATTAATAGAAATGGAATTATTAGAATGTGGTAATTTAATGCAATTTGTTGATAAAAGAATTAAATTATCAGAAAAAGTAATTAGTAAAATAATTGAACAATCATGTAGTGCATTAAATTTCTTACAAGACAGAGGAATTGTTCATAGAGATATTAAACCACAAAATATCTTAATTAGAACATTAGATTTAAATAATGACAATATTGATTTAGTTTTAACTGATTTTGGTTTAGCTAAATCTAAAACAAATAATTCTTTCATGTCATTTGGTGGTACTGCAAGATATTTAGCTCCTGAAATTTTAGATGATCAAGGATCTGATCAATTACCATACTCACATTTAACAGATATTTTTGCATTAGGTGTTACAGTTTATAGATTAATGTCATTTGATATGGTTACTGACATTGGTCAATTATATTTATATTTTAGTGAAAATGAATTAAAAATGAAATTAGTTGAAAATATTAAAAAAGTAAATGGTAATATTTATTCAGATAAAGTAATTAATGTTTTATTACAAATGTTAGAAAAAGATCCAACAAAGAGAATTTCATCTGACAAAGCAATGAAAGAAGTTTCAACTGAAGGACAATCTTGTGGTTATGGTTCAGCAGAAGAGTTATATGCAAATAATAAATATAAAGAAGCATTAGATATCTATAAGAAAGCATTTAAACAAAATGATAAAGATCCAGTTTTATTACATGCAATTGGTAATTGTTTAAGAGAAATGAATACTTTCTCTGAAGCAATTGTTTATTATGAAAAGGCATTGAAATTAATTAATTCAAATAATACTTTAAAGTATACAGTTTTATGTGATTTAGCATATTGCTATTTATTAAAAGGTGGTGAAGATGACAAGAAATGTTTAGAAACTTTACAAGCTGCAGAAAAATTAAATAATTCAGATACAACTTTACTAAATGTATTTTATGTACTTTATCATGTATTTGGAAGTGAATTGATTTCAGAAGCTAAAATTTATTTACAAAAATTACCAAGTGTTTCAATTACTAATAATTTTTTAGTTCCATATGCGCATGGTGTAGTATTATATGATAGTGCTGAATATCGTGAAGCAATGAGAATGTTTGAGAAATCAATTGAATTAAAACCAAATTTTGCTCGTTCTATTTATCGTATTGGTTTGTGTCAAAGAGTTGGTTTGAAGGACGACACTAAGGCATTAGAATATTATCAAAAAGCCATTGATGCAGATCCTTATGTTGCAAATGCTTATCAATCAATGGGTAATGTTTATTATGATAAGAATGAATATGAAACTGCTAAAACCTACTTTGAAAAAGCGACAATTTATAATCCAGATTATATGGATGCATTTAACAGTTTAGCAAATTGTCACTTTGGTAAAAAAGAATATGAAAAAGCAATTTATTATTATGAAAAGATTATATTATTAGATTATAATTATAAATATGCATATTATAATATTGGTTTATCTAACAAACAATTAGGTAATTTAGATAAAGCATTAGAATTTTATAAGAAATCAATTCAAATTGATCCAAATTATGCTTTGGCATTAGATGGAATTGGTAATATATTAAAAGATAGAAAAGAATTAGATAAAGCATTACCATACTATCAAAAATCTAAAAACAAAGCTAATTTAGCTATTTTAGGTGATTTATATTACGATCAAGCAGATTATGATAAAGCAATTACTTGTTACAGAGAAGTAATTGATAATATTGATAAAAATCACATTGATTCAATTAATGGTATTGGTAGATGTTATTATGCACAATCTAAAGAAGAATGTTTAATTTATTTCGAAAGAGCATTAAATGTTAATCCAAATTTAGATTATTTAAATTACAATGTTGGTTTAGGTTATAAATTAAAGAAACAAGTAGATCAAACAATTTATTATTATAAAAAAGCAATTGATATTAATCCAAACTATTATAATGCAACATATTATTTAGCAGAAATCTATTATGATAAAGAAGAATATGAATTAGCATTACCTTTATATAAAAAAGCAAATGAAATTAGACCAAATGAATCTGATCCATTAAATAATATTGGTAGATGTTATTATGCATTAGGTAAAAATACAGAAGCAATTCAATGGTATGAAAGAGGATTAAATGTATTACCTACATCACAATATATGACATTTAATATTGGTTTATGTTATAAAGCAATGAAACAAATTGATAAAGCAATGGATTATTATAGAAAAGCACATAATATGTCACCAACTTATTTAAGTCCAATTAATGGTTTAGGTTTAATTTATAAAGATCAAGGTAGTTTAGAATTAGCAATTGATTGGTTTAGAAAGGCAATTACAATTGATCCAAATTATTATAATTCACTTTATAATTTAGGTGATGTATATTATACTAAATTAGATTACAGAACTGCAGCAGATTACTTTAGAAGAGCATTAAGTGCTAAGCCAAATGATTTGGATGCAACACATGATTTAGGTAGATGTTATTATGCATTAAAAGAATATGAAAATGCTTTATATTATTATCAACAAGCATTGGATTTGAAGAAAGCAGATTATATTCTTTACAATATAGGTTTAGTTTATAAACAAAAAGGTGAAATTGATAAGACAATTGATTATTATCAAAGAGCAATTGCTTTAAATCCAAATTATTATAATGCTAATTATTATTTAGGTGAAATTTATTATAATAGAGAACAATATAGTACTGCATTACCTTACTTTACAAAAGCATCAACTATTCGAACAAATGATGTCAGTAGTATTCATGATGTTGGTCGTTGTCACTATTCATTAGGTAATTATGATAATGCTATTGATTGGTACTTCAGAGCTGCTTTATTAAAACCTGAAGGTGATTATATTCAATATAATATTGGTTTATGTTATTATTATAAGAAGAATTATGAAGAAGCAATCTTTTACTTTAAGAAAGCAATTGCAATTAATCCTAAATATAGAAATCCAACTTTATGGGCAGCTAAATCATATGAACAATTAAAGAACAAATCCCAAGCAAAATATTATTATCAAAGAGTTTTAGAAATTGAACCAACAAATGATGAAGCAAAGACTGCATTAAAGAAATTGTAATTTTTTATTTTAAACAGTATTGTATAATAATTGAACCATTTATTTAATAAATTTTGAAAGCTTTATTTATTTTGAAATATTAATAAATTACCTTGATAATAGATATCTTGTTCCTGCAATAAACCAAGAAGGAAAGTGACAAAAGCTTTATCAATTACGTTTGCATCACCGTTATTGTTTGGAATTAAATCAATTTCAGTAGAGGTAGCGCCAGTAGTGATTGTAAAGTACTTTTCAAATAACGTTGTAAAGTTTGGGGGTTTATATCCACCAATATCCTTCTTATTAAGATAATTATCTAAAATAAAATTAATCACTTCTTCAACCTTAACACCACTTGGTATATTACTAATTGTAATAATATTATTTCCATTTGTTCCATTATTATTATTTAAATTACCATTTGTTGTATCAATATTAAAAGCATTATAATTTGGTTGGTAAAACTTTGCTTCTGTCGTAAGGTTCCAGAAAATATCAATTGCATCATTCATATGCTTACAATCAACTTTAGAACTAGATGTCTTTCCCAATTTTACACAATTCACAATATCTGCATGTTTTACAATATCAATAATATAATTTCCACAATCCGTTACTTGTCTATAAGTTTTTGGTGTTACAATTAAAGATTTTACATTTTTCATTAAAAAAACTGGTGGGTGAACTTTTGAGGCTCTTTTTTCATCAAAAATTGTAATTTTTCTTAAATTACAAGCTTTAATAAAAGTATCTTTAAAATCTTTATAACCATTTAAATAAAATAATTCTTTTTTATTTCTAACAAATCTTCTTTTAGTTGTATCTTTTAAAACATTAGATTTTAAATCTAATTGTCTAGTTAAATTATTAATATTTAATAATTTATCTTTTTCATCTGCTAAAATTCCAATAAAATAATTACTTAAATTATTTAATAAATTAATTTTATTTAAATTTTCATCAATTACAATATTAGTGTTATTATTATTGTAAAGAAAATAATCAATATTTATTAATTGATCTGTTGTAAAACCAAATAGTTGAATATAATTTTTTGTATAAAAATTTCCTAAATGAATTTTTAATTGTTCAATTGTAAATAATTCATTACAAAGTGGACAATTTAGTTGACAATCTTTTGAATAAATTAAATCTTTTACTAAATTAGAATTAAATTCATTTAAATTTTTTATTAAATTATTATTTTCATTATTGTAATGGTCAACATATCCATCATCCAATAAATTATCTTCCAATAATAAATCATTTTCTTTTTGTAAACAAACTGTATACAATTCATCATTTAAATTATTATCTTCAATACCATTGTAAACATTATCCAAATTATTTAATTTTAAAATTAATTTTGAACAATTACAAATAAAAGTAAACGCGCCATTTTTAAATTCATGTTTTTTACAACATTCTAAATGAATTGTTTTTTTACAATTTATACATTTTAAACATTGTCTTTTTTCTAAAATGTCAAATGTACACCAATAACATTTTTCTTTAAATGGAAGTGTTGTTGGAAGTGATTGTAAAGAATTATTATATTGTAAATTATTATTTTGTAAAGAATTATTTTGTAAAGAATTGTAACGTTGTTGTTGATTATTGTAATTATTTTTATTATTTTTATTATTATTATTAATTGGTCTAGAAGTTATTGTTAATCTTTGTTGTGACATTGATTGATGTGATTGATGATGTAAAGGTGGTGGCGGTACAGGTTGTTGTTGTTGCTGATAATTAAAATAACGTTGTTGTTGTTTATGATGATTATTAAATTGTTGTTGATGTCTAACATATTGTTGTTGTTGATTATTATTTAAATTATTTATTAATCTATTATTATTATTATTATTATTCAATAATTGATTATTATTATTATTACTATTTATAGAAGTATTGTTATTATTATAGTTGTTATTATTGTTAATACCGGTATTGTTAATATTATTATTGTTAATATTATTGTTTAAATTCATTTTAGTATTATTATTATTTCCACGATAAGGTCGGGAACTAAAAGATTGACCAATTGGACTATCGTTATTATTCATATTGTTATTATTAGTTTTATTATTATTATTAGTGGTATTATTATTAAGCCTTAAATTAAGGTTATTGTGGTTGTTAATATTGTTAGTATTGTTATTTAATTGTTGTTGTTGGTGATGTGATAACGATGAAGAAGAAATTTCATTAGGTGATTGTTTTCTTTTCATTTTTTTTTTTAATTTTTTTATTAAATTGTTTATTTCAAATAAATTTTATAAAGCGAATTGATGTAATTTTTATAATTTGAATGTTTAACTGGGTTTTATTATTTAATGAATTGAGATTTTTTTATAAAGAGATATTATGTTCTTTGGAATTTTTAAAATGATTTTTATTGCACTTTAAAATTTTGCACTAATAAATTGTTTACAATGAAATGATTTGCACTTTAAGCAAAACCGAAATAATATTATTTACAATAAAAACTTAAAAATAATTTTCTTGAAAAATCAATTTACTATTTTAACTCAATTACCTTGTCATCTCTATTTATTTCTATTCTCCACAATTTTTGTAAACACAAAAAAAAACACAAAGTTGACTACCTCTTATTAACTGTTGTTACAAAAAATGTTATTAGAATTAACCGTACAATTCTTTCATTGGATAAACACTGCTGTTTTCTTTAGTTTATTGGCTACAAGTGCTTTATTTTCTCCTTTCGGTTTTCAAAAACTTTTACCTTACTTAAAGAATACAATTCCCGTTCCCTATCTTTACAACGTTATTAATCAGGCAAGAACAGTTGACCAAATGTCACATGCTCATCACACAGAAATTGTACCGCATCCCTTCTTTTTTTCCATTTGGGGATTAATTTATTTCTTATTATTTATTCATTTAGTTACAGTAATGTTTAGTGTAGATAGAAAAATAATTGGAATGAGAATTGGTTTTTACTTTCTCGTTTGTCAACTTTCACTAATCAGTTGGCTTTTCATTTACTGTTTAGGTTACATTAAAACAGCACAAATTGTTTTAACTATTGGATATCTTTGCGCTATAATTATTTACAATAGATTAAATATAAAATATTACAGTTATAGAGAAAAGATGGGAGCAGAAGTTTTTCACATTTTTACAAGAATTGCCTTTTCCGTTTTATTTGCTTGGTTGACCGTAGCGATGACAGCTTCTTTATTTTCAACTATAAAATATGAATTAATGTTACCGATTATTGATACTTTCAAGACAAGTACAAAACCAGTTATTTTACATTTTGGTGAAGAAAATCCAATGATTGAAAGTTTAACAATTATTGCAAGTATGATTTCAAATTTTACTGAAAAGCAATGGTCTGCTATTTGTATGTTTATGTTAACATGTATTGGTTTATGGTTTTCTAGATTTAGAAATGATTGTTTTGTGACAATGACATTTGCTTGGGCTTTGATTGGGATTTATGTAAATCATTTAAATGATGATAAGTTATTACAGTCAACTGCTACTAATACCTCTACTGTTACCTTACCTTTACCTATAAATGATATTCAAACTGTCAAGTTAACGTCAATGATTTGTGGTGGAATAATGTTAATGGAAAGTTTATTTACAATGTCTTATTTGATGGGTGTCAAAAAACATTTAGAAATTGCGGCAGAAAACATTAAGGAAAAACCAGAATAACAATTTTTACATTAATTGCGACTTTCATACTAATAAAACCATAATTCAGTTAAACATTTGTAAAACTGTCATTTGCCATAGTTGACCCAAGGCAAAATTTTTAAAAAAAATGCCAACAAAGAAAATTATCAAACAACCATCAACAACTGACAATGACCTTTTCGATAATGATCCATTCTTTTCGGAAGTGATTGCTGATATAGAAAAGAAGAGAAAATTAACTGAATTGTCTAATAATGGAAGCATAAGTACAAGAACCATTATTAATGATGATAATAATGTAATTGCTTCTCATTCATCTTCTAATAAGAAAGTAAAAACTTCTTCTAACCATATTACTTCTACTACACCAGTATTATCTTCTTCTTCTAACTATTTTACTACTTCCACTAATTTAATGAATAATAACCTTAATTCAATAATTGGAAATAATATTAACACAGGCAACAATTCAAATACTATAACAACAACAACAACATCTATAGTACCTATGAATAAGGATGATGGAATTTATACAGAATATGGATATCAATCAAATAGAGAAACTCTTGATGAACATTTAATTTCAACTAAAGCTTATAGAGTTCTCTATCAAGTGAAAGCAACTGTTATTGCTCCAACAACAAAGAAAAGTATTTATAGAGAATTTATTATTTCTGCCACAATTTTATTTAAAAATCTAAATGAATTACTTTGTCTTTTATTTGGATGGGAGACAGTTGAAGATTATTATTTTAGTTTTGTTGAAGAAGGAGAAGATGGAAATTTAAAGAAAATATTAAAGAGAGCTAGTAAGAATAATTTAGGAGTAAGCAGTACTAAGTTTTGTAAAGTTTGTCCATATCCAGGAAATTCTTGTATATGGTATCCAAATTCTACAACTCAAATCCTCTTAACTGTTGACGTTATTAATACAGATGGACATTTAGAAAGT